>JAQQZR010000018.1:16072733-16104346 GCA_030068235.1 Notoglanidium macrostoma
CACACACACACACACACACACACACACACACACACACACACACACACACACACACACACACACAATAATAATAATAATAATAATAATAATAATAATAGAATGAATAAGCATTTATTTTTGGCTTGTTTGCTTGTATTTGTTTGTTTGTTTGTTTGTTTGTTTATGTGGCATCTTTCACCATTCTAACATCAAAGAATCCTTTACAAAGTGTGTAACACAAAGTATATATTATAATATTATAAATAGATAAAGTTATTAATCGTCATTCAATTATATTTTATTGGATGTATTCTATTGCATGTTATTGTTATTATTCAAAACATGTAATGCGAACATAATTAGTATTATAAGTATTTTATATGAATTATATCTGCATGCAACAGAGTACAGAATATGTGAATATGTTGAATGATAATAATAATAATAAAAATAATAATAATAATAATAATAATAATAATGTATTGAGCATATATGAATAAATCATTAAAAATTAACATTGCGAAATTTTTACTTTGATAGTACTGAACACTGTACACTACTGAATAGAATATGTTGCACATAATAATAACAATAATAACAAGTATTAAGTAAATAAGTATAATAAGTAAATAGGTTTTTGGCGCATGCTAAAGCCCAGGCCTAATCCTCCTGCAATCTTCTCCATTATGGCTCTTAATTGAAGCAGAACGTTGCACGCTGCAGTCAGACAGGGGAGTTTATGGATGGAGGCATTTATGACGACGTGTACAGACACTTCTCCTGCCACACACCTCCATCCTTTATCCTCTTTCTATTCAAGACCAAATTCAAGACTCACTCAGTTAGTACAACATGGCAAAAAGCCTTTTGCAATAACAAGTCTTCAGGTGTTAACCACAAACCCTTTCGATTTTATTGTCCTTTAAAGAGCTCAAATGCCTTGAACTGAGGTTCGTGCCTCTGAATGAACGCTAAGCAAACTCACCTGCGGCCCTGAGAGCGAGAAATCAGACGCAAATCAGAACGTTTTCAAATGCATTTTAAAATATATTGTAAGGGCTGAATGAAGCACAATATATTTCTAAGTGTTTCATGAATTATGTACTCGCGCTCCACAAACAGCCGTCACTTTGACTAGAACTCGATGATCTGTGGCAGTAATGAAACCTGGTGAAACCCAAAACTTTTATAATAGACCAAGACGACTTACGAGCAGGACTCCATCCTCATGGGAACATGATTTCATGGTTATGCATTCATTATCGCAAACCTACTGTTTCTCACTATATGCTAGCTGACCGTTTAAATGAGCAATTTGACCCGTGTGGTCATTTAAGTCTGAGTAAACGACTGTGATTCCTCAGATAAATCTTTAAAATGGGTTAGCATGTTGAAAAGCAGAGAATGTTCCCTAGCAGAGGGTGTACGAGCCTTGCTCCAGGAGTTAACGCTAACTCTTGCTACATGAGACGAAAAACAGCAAGGGCCTGACTGTGACTAAATACAAATTTACAAAAGCTGATGGATTTTTGCTGATGTTGAAATACATTGACGAGTAACATAAATTTTGCTAGCTCAGAGGTTAAGGTTCGATGTGAGTGGCTGAAAGGTTCCCGAGAACCACAGACAGGCATAGGAGCAACTCCAGTAATCCTTTACACTTGTATTGCATTCTCCTACACTTGTACGTCATGGTAAATTATCTCAAATAAATGTCATCATGATTGCTGCCATGATGACAGATCCTCAAATTAGCAAGTTGCATCATACGCTTTCAGGGCATTCTGTGTCCATGCTATTGAGAAGTCGTCAGTTAAGGTGTAGGAAGAAAGAAATGTCAACATTTAAACTGTCACCTAGTTCTTTATAATGCAAAAGGAACATCACTACTTAGTCGGCTAATGTGTCAGCGAGTCTACCGACACGAATCAGGATGTTATTGACCTGAAACTATCCTGAAATGTGTTATTAAACCTTACAGATGAGCTTCGATTTCGTTCATAACTTATACACACTTATACATGTTGCTCAGTTGGTTCGTAATGGATAAAACGTTTACAGACCGAGTACAGAACCCATATAGCAATATGTAAACACACCTGGTTTAAATGCAACACCAGTGTGCACTGTGAGTGGGTCAGCGTCTATACATCTAATTATACAGCTAATGTCTGTGAGGTGAAGATTTGCTAGCAGAACACCAGACACCTAAGCAAGGTATTTCTTGGCCACGATTCTCGGGAACTCCAACGTCTTCCTTCTAGCCTCTCCGCCCCCCTCCCTCCATCTGAGATCCCTCCACCCACAAACAGGCACTCGCTCGGTACACTCGTTTCACTGCAAACACCAGGTTCGGCGCACAAAGCCGTGGGTAAACAAGGCTTCGCTTGCGTTCCTCTCAACAAGAAAAAACGTCATGACAAATGCAGGGAGGTTCCCCAGAGCACTATTAATAGACCAGACCAACAATGCATGCATGCGAATGTGAATCACGTCCTTGCGACAGGTCCTGGCGACGTAACGAAGAAATTGCAACCATTTGCAAATCTCCAGTTTTAAGGAATTGACCAAGACAGCACTCCGGTCAGGTATACCCCGCCTCCCATGCTAATGTCGGAAGAAGAATATTTTGCATGTAAAGTATCTTTTCAGAAACACCACCTAGAGTTTTCTCCAGGTGAACAACTTGAGTATTTTTGCATCGAGAACACACAGGAAGCGCAAAGGGAAAGGGAACGTTTCGTCACAACTGTTTTGATGTATTTTGACGAGCGACAAGGGATTAGAGTAAGATTAAGAATAGCAAAAAGTTAAATTGTTAGTACCAAAAAAAAAAAAAGTGCATCAGCAGGCAAACCCAGCTGCAAATGCATGACCTAATAACAAGACACCCGAGTTAAAAACCTTGCGATGAACACGAGCCTATACAACAATCTCAACCACCCAGAAGACATACATGAAAAGTTCTGTAGGTGTACAATTACAACAAAAACCTTTCTGGTGAGTCTACCCATTCCCTCGTCACACGCTTTCTGCCGTCATGTGCCTACTGAAATGTCTGCTAAGATCAGTAACGGGGAAAAAAACCCAAAAAACTTTTGTCCTCTTTCCATCCCACTGCAATTTAGAGAAGACCTTTCATTTGCGTGAGCTGTTATTATTATCCCAATGACAATGCGTCATTATGTACGTACTGTACAAATACGCAAGCTAAATAACTACAGCTTTCCAGAAAATTCAGTATCAGTGGTAGAGCAGTATTGTTGTTGTTCAGGTTCTAAACAATGTGTAACACTTACAGACCTTTATAACACAGTGCTGTCGAATTCTGGATTCTGATTGGTCAGAAGGTGTTAATTAATTTTCTGCCAGTGGTGCGGGTACAAATCACAGATTTAGAGTAACGCGCTCATTCTAATTAATACGTCCTTCACAGGGACTTGTACAGTAATCGGTGCATCGTTGATGGGGTGAAATGTTCTGGAAGGAGATATTTATTAAACGTTTTATGGAAGGAGTTTCCAGCGTCGGTAAGAGTCAGAGGTAAAGCTGTAACTCCTATGTTTTCCGAAATCTTCAGGACAGAGGAGTTTACGCTTTGTGGTCTTGTTAGCTTGTTAGAAATAACAGAGGCTGGAGACGGAAACCGCGTTTATAGCTGCTATAATGTAAGTGAGAACAAGGTGATGTTCTACATTAAATGTAACTACAAATGGATAAAAAGTAAGACTATTTTTTAAAAAATTATAAAATTGTAATTGTTGGTAAATCACTGAGGTGTAGGAGGTTTTAAGCACTTTAGGACACGCTGTTATTGAAAAATAATCATCGTTGGCACGGTAACTGTAAGTCCGCTTCATCGTGCCACTCTGCCGTTGATTATTTTTCTATAACACAATGTCCCTGAGTGCTTTATTTCTTTACTTACTGAACGATTCTTTCTTTGTTGTTGCACCCTCTGGGTCTTCAGTCCATGTTTTGCCTCCACTACCATGAAACTACCCTAAAACCATGAATGCTGATTTTCCACTGATGGACAGGGTAGCGAGAGGCTGGCAAACTGTACAATAGATGAGTTACAGTCAGTAAAATTACACCTACCCAATACGTGTAGGGATTAAAATGGCACAGGAGTGTAGAAACCGGAAAAATAGTGTACATATTTTTGAGTCATTTCGACAACTTTGTTTAATCAAAAAAAGAAAAAAAGGTTTGTTCCTTAATCTTGAAACTCCAAATGAGTAACTCAGCATGCGTCATCCAGATGTCCTGTAGGGTTAGGGGTTAGGGGTTAGGGTTAGATCATCATTTAAATCTGAATAAGAAAAAAAAAATCAGTAAAAGGGAATTCTGACCCGTTTTTACCAGCTGCATACCCAGATTACCAGATCTACCAGACAGAAAGGTATTCACAAGGGGATGTGTAAAAAGGTGTGGCTCTAACTGGAAAGGTTTAGAATTAAGAATGAATTTGAAGAACGCATGACCGCAATCACACCCCCTACATCTGCTTGTGCGTTGCGTCATCCTAAGATTACAGAATTCATTCCAAAAAAAGAGAGTCTTCATGATGCACACTGACATGATTTCTCTTAGTGGTTGAGAGAAATAGTACCCAATATGTGGGTTTATTAAGATTCAACAAGGTTAACAAGGTTCAGCATTTGTATTAGTTATTCTAAGTGTCCATTACTCAGGAGGTGAAAGGATGTATATCCAGATGTGAAGGACAGAGCAGAAGGGTTCTCTGTGGTTCCTGAGATCTGCTTGACTCCTTTCATATTTTTTCTCCAGGGGTTCAGACAAACCTGCCATTCAAGTCTACTTTTCCCCCATTTTTTTTTACTAGCGCTCATAACCAGAAGCAAGGGCCCTAAGACCAAACTCATAGTCAAGACTTGGTTTCAGCAGGCAACATTAGCGAGGGAGTGGATCGCTGGAGCTATTTGGAAGAAATTGGTGAGGGGTATTAAACTGTAACAGGCTTGGTCCTCAAACTGCGCATTTTTGTGTGAGTGCAGACGACATCCTCACCTAAATGGAGTTATAAAACAAAATCAAAAAGTAAAAGACATCAGAAGCAGGGAGAAGCCGACAGCTTCTGCTTTGCCCTAGTTAGGACAGACGAGTGTAATAATAATAATAATAATGATTTCACTTTTCTTTGAAAGATTTCATAACTCCTTAAGATCTCTTGAGGTGTAGACTATTCATCCACCTTCGGTAAGCGCTTCATCCGGGTCAGGGTGGTGGTACATTCAGAATCTGTCCCAGGAACTCTTGAGCAAAAGGAAGGAATACACCCAGGCTAGGATGTCAATAACAGGGCAACAGCGGGGCAATAGCAGGTCATCGCGGCCACCCACCTGAGAAATGTCGCTCAGTCGATGTTACCATCATTTTTATTTGGGAGGCAAAAGGAGAACCCTGAGGAAACCCACAGAGACATATGGACATCATTCAAAAATAAACACAGATAGTACCTCAGGGTCAAACCAGATACCCTGGACCTGAGGCAGCAATTCTACATCACCATGCTGCCTTATACCAATGTTTTCCAACCTGATCCATAGGGAACCCCCAGACAGGCCACATTTCTGGTCTCATCCAGATCTTAAACACACCTGAACCGAATTTTTAGCCTGCTTGATTGCTTGGTTCTGGCGAAAATATGGACCATCTGGCGGCTTCCTGATGACTGGATTGGGAAATGTGGTTTAGACTATGGTAAGACGATTAGAAAATTTGCGGTGATGCTTGTTTGGATGCTTGTTTGCTGGTGGACATATTCAGGTCTGTATTTCCTTTTGAACTGCTGGTTCTGGTTCCAAATCACACAAGAAAGGAATCTCGTCAATTTCAGTAGATGCCTCATGTAAATTCCAAGAGAAGAACAAACGGCTGCAAAAACCCGACGAATCGCAACGTCACTTAAACACGCTTTAAATGTTTGACTTAAAGTACACGGTGAATGCCGTTGTGGGTTGCTGTGTTATTACTGCAAGGAGGATATACGTTTACGTTTATGCTTATAGGGAGGTGAGGTTGCAAGCTTTGGGTCATGAGGGGAGAGGGTGGCGTGGATATCTGTCAGTGCAAATAAAAACATCACCACATGACGGGAGTAACTGCACCACGGTGGCTCAAGGTTGCATCAGTGGAGTGTGATATCCTTCTATAAGACATGAGAAGATGGATGTGTGAGAGTCTCATGAGGTTTGAGTCAGCTCTGTAAAGGCACTTTGGCAAATCTGACAAAATAACATGAGACGGAGTCCTGATGCCAGAATGGGAAATACTATATCACTGGCATTTTTAATAACAGGATGTACAAAAAGTTTGGCCTTTAAAGGGATTTGGAGTTAGGTGCTGTAGCACATCTGCTCAGGCGTCCGTCCGAGCCGAGCGCGAGGGGATGTTAAGGGTCTTCTGGGGCCATTTCAATGAAACTGGATCCTCATAAAACCGAAATGGATAAGGAGCGCAAAGAGAAAATTCCACTTGCACACAGACTTCCTGCAGGTTGAGTGATAGAAATGGACTTTCGGCTCCCACTAAGTGATTGTTTAAATCTTCACTCTGAATCAGATTCGTAACTCCGGGATTACATATAGCAATACATGGTCATTGCTGCCAAATGGGTTTTCCTTATGATGTGGATTGACAGGACCGGAGAAGAATTATCAAAAAAAAAAAAACACCAAAAACCGAAATAACTCTATAATAATCTCATTTGGGAGAATTTCCAGCACCGCTTGGGTTAATGCTAAGGCCTACAGTAGGATTAGTCAGCAATGGGTCTCTTTCCTATGAAAGATCCTATGATGACTGTCAGATTTAACAAAGTTCCTGGTGCTCCACATAGTTGTGGAAAATCTAAACATGAGGGAATTTTTACAGGTAAAAAAAGATCACACAGGTAATCCGAACACACGTGTATTTTAAAATGAGTGTTTTGCTTTTGCTTACGTTTTTCCGAATCACACATCATACATGGAAGGCAGAAATACCTTTTTTTTTTTTTTTTTAGAAAAGAAAAAACCCCACAATTGAAAAGCCTTCTAAGATTTCTAGCAAAGACTCAGTGTGGCGTCAGTGTCATTGTAAAGCACGGCATCGGGGCCCCCTAACCACCAACCGCAGCTAAATTATTATGGGATGTTGGTGGATGTTAGTATTTTGGTTTTCATCCAGATGGATCCTTAAGCTACAAGCAGGTGACCCATTAAAAGAAAAGAAACATGCAGTGTGTTAGCAAGGTATTTAGAGCTCCACATCCACCAGGACATCTGTAACATGCCTTGGCTTCGATTGCACACGTCTCTGGACGTGCAGCGGTTGGATGAACATGGCTTCATCCAAAAGATCCTCCTTCAGTTGGTGGTGGTGGAGAGCACTGTGTCACCCTAGCACGGGCAGAACTCTGGTGCAGTAAGAACTAAAATACACACCGGCTCCAATTGTCATTATTTTTATTTACTGTTACTTTAATTGACAGCAGACAATCTCACCTATCTGAGAGGCGAAGGTAGGTGTCGGACATCATGCATATTCTGGTTCACTCGATGATCTGGCAGTTGTTTTGTCAGGCAGTCACTCCGAAAGCTTATCCAGGTCTCTTGAAACAAACAAAAACCAAACTGATTGACCCCTCTTCATCCTGCTGTAGCTGCTGTGACAGTGATTTGTCCAGAAAAACAACAATACAGTAACAATGGAGTCCACACTTGAGAAGAACATTGTGTTCTTGAAGTGATGACGGAGATCGGGCCATACATTAGGAAGCACTTAATACTACTACATTTCTGCATGTCTTTGGCATGAGGTTCAGATACTCTGTATCCAGTATTACACAGATCTCCAAACATAATAAATATGATACGCTTAGCCTAGTTCGACCATTCTGTTCACTCTGGACCAATCTGCTGCTCTTTATTTGTGTGCGTGTGTGGGGTAATAATGTCTAAAGTAGGACTGAAATGCAGGTTACAAATACATGGATGGTCAAACTTGGCTAAGATAAATATACTTTCCAAACCTTAAACATGGCCAACACATTTATTATGCTGTCGAAGATAATTTTATATTATATTATATATATATATATATATATATATATCACTATTATATAATAATATATAATAAGAAGAAAATCACTTCTTTACATTTTGTTAACACGATACTGTTGTTTGTGTAGTGACAAACTGCACTGATATACTTTTTTCTATTCGTTTCCAGTCATATTTTGGACTTGTTGAGATTCCGCTCAGGCAAGCCACCGATCTATGATGGCTTCGCCTTAATTCGTCCTCTTCAACCGCCACCGATTACATTTAGGCGTAAATTGCAAGCCTGTAGTGTATAGACACGACATCTGATTGCCTATAAATATGTACAAACTCCTGTATGTTACAGGGTGGACAAATCCTAAAAAAATTGATTAGCTAGCTCACCAGGTAAGTAAAAGTTCCAGCATGATGCACAGATCCGTGGTTCGGCCTGGACACCTAATTGACGAGGTTAAAAAGTGGTAGCTAAGAAAATGTAATAAAATACGACGAGCCAGCGAAGTGCTTTAACGCAGACGATCGAGCACGCGATCATGTAGCATTCGCAACATCAACAAAAATTCAGCTCTGAGCTTCGCGTGTGAAAGACAGAATGCGAGTCTGGCTAGTGTCTTGATTCTCGTTATGTAAATCCACGAGATGTGTGTTGTGCTAGCAAGAGAGTTAGCCTTAAATATCATCGATATTTAATAATAATAATAATAATAATAGGATAATTTATCACCCAGCCCTATGCGGAACGCATTAGAGGTCTCTAATTCTGAAAATCTTGCCCGTCATCCGTGAGCGCTAATTAATCCATGTAGTAAAACGCAGTGTGCTGCGATGTGTGTGGTGCAGCGGGTGGTGGGATGTGATGATGTGCGCTACAGTCGCAGCAGTGACGCGGGTCACACCGGCGTGAAGCACATTGCACGCAAACAAGCCTTATATTCCGTTTCTGGTGGTCGACCCTACTAGTCCAGGGAATTATAATACTACCGTAATTATAATACTGATGTACTACCGATAATTAGTATTCTCTTATACTCGTCCTGGGTGACCAGGCTACTGATTTGTCCACTCCTGTATTAGCATGTGTGTGTTTCTGATTTCAGCTTCTATAAAGACCCCTTGTTTAATCTGACCCCATCTTGGGGCGTTCCCCACGCTTTTGGCTGGCTTGCTGTGGGTTCAGGTTTGATTGTGTGTAAAGCTGCAACGTGATAATATCTACTGTGCAAACCTAAACAAACCAACAAAGAAAAAACCCAAACAAAATGATGATGTACTGCAAAAAAAAAAAATGGCGAGGTTCCTTTTCCCCTGACTGTGTTTCAGAATATTATATCCGTTCTCCTAAAATATACAGCTTATGAAATTACAAACAACTGCCGTAACCAATCTCAATAGAAATGTTTTTAGAAATACAGACAACAACTCTTCAAAAAAGTACAAAGGCAAAACTATTTGGAAAATAAACCGTCAACCTGGTCAAGTTGATTGTGTTATCAAAAAAGTAAACATTTGTATTTTCAGGCATTTTTGTACTCGGGACTTTCTGTACCTTCAGTGAGAAGCTGTCTGACACACAGAGGCGCAACACAAACGGCACGGCAACTTGGTGTCACGATGAACTGCATGAACGGGTTGATTATGGTCTTGCATGATTAGAAAGTATACGATGGACTTAAACAGAAACGAAATTAAAATAAGAAAAGAACTCAAAGAAATAACAAGCCCCCTGTTAAACAGACTTTTAAAAACATTAAAAATCCTCTCCAATTAAAGAGAGATGAAGTCACTTAATAAATAATAAAAAAAAAAAAAAAAAGAAAAAAGAAAGAATAAGCATCCATTCTTACTACATCACATCACACGGTACGAAGGCCGACCTCTGACCTTCCAGTGACGAGAGCACAGCGGACGGAAAAACAAAGTCATGATGATAAAACAACTCTAAGACCTGGAGGAATCTACACAGTGAATACATTCATGTTGTAGAGGAGAACTAACTCCTCCAAAGAGGTACGTTTGGCACAACCAGTCTAGTTCTTGCGTCGAGCGCAGTTTCTGTTCGCCACCTCTCTGGTCGGTGATAACGCTCGTCTCGAATCGTAATCGAGGTTGAATGTAGAACAGAGGGAAAGCTGGCCTCTCCAGATGTTCAGGACGGAATCCGGGTCGGAGGAAGCTTCCCGGTCAGAAGGCACGTACTCGTTTTGTCGATGTAACATCACTTCCCCCGTTTCAACTGCTGCAGCCATACGCCTCAATGTTCTCCGGATTTCCCAGCATCCTCGGTTTCTCGCTCTGTGGTAAAAGCATCCACGCTGGTCAGGTCAGATCCCGTTTGTCAAATCGTTGATGACTTCGGCCTTCACCAGCTTCTTGAGAAACTCCTTCTCCTTGCCGATATTGTGAGTCCATGACTGCAGGATGAACAGAAACAGCGTGTGTTCAAATTTCATTCTCAGGATATTTAGTCAATTCCCAGTTCGCAATAGTAATATGCACGAGATTTACTTACTGCTTGATAAGATTCTATCCTGGTACAGTAAGAAAACACATTTAGCCACAAAAGAGACTTTAAGGTCGGGCGACATGACGAGTACCGTGAATACAGGCAGTGTTATTTCTCATTTTGCGAACTGGAACAAAACTACAGATTTCACCCGACAGCTGCTCATCAAAAATACTCTAAATTATAAATCTAACGGTCGGTGTAGATCCTGTAACAGAGCTTACCTGAAAGTCCTCACAAAATGATCACACATGAGAAAGAAAAACAAGACAAGATGCAGGCATGTGGATATTAGGGAACGTAGAACAAAATCGCAGCTTTTGAAATGTCTCCGCGGTGAGGATGACAGTGGGGCAGGAAAAAGAACCCGGGGAACCTGCGTGATCGATGAGAAATGAGTTTCCATGGCAACCCCCGACTGTAAACGCTTACAAATGGGCATGGGACACACCTGGACCGTTATTGCAAATAGTTTTTTTTCCTATACGAGACAGAAGTACTATTAGAGAACGCGCCCAGCCCCGGTGCAACTTGGGGTCTTCTCAAGTCAAGGTCTCGGCATTCCCAACCGGACAAAAGACCACCCAGACATGAGCAGGACTGCCACAAATTATATTCTTCTTGCAAATATTTCAGCCATGATCCAACCGCAGTGAAAGGAGCTCATGCTTCTTGTTAAAAAGTGAGTTCCTTGGCAAGGCGCGAGTCCCTGAATCCCACAGCGGTGAAGCCCAAGGCCTTGACACTCACAGCTGAAACCAGAGTCTCGAGATTCCAGTTAGAAACCGTGTGGGAAGTTCCTGGTTTCACAATTAATCGTGTCGATCGGTCAAGCCTCTCGTCTGGGTTCCTGGGCCCATCTATCCACAGCAGAGTGAGCAAATCCAAGAGCGAGGTTTTTAATCTTTGAATGGAACGAATGCAGATGTCCGAATCTCCTCCGGATCTTATGGCTCACGGGAGGAAACACTAAGAGGGCTAGAATAATCTGACCTTCTTATACGGCTATAGATAAAGAAGCGACTTCTCTTTGCTGGAAGGGAAGGCTGCAGACTGTCCTGGGGTAACTGCCCTCGCAATGACTCACTTGATAAACAAGATGTACTTAAACAGCTCAGGATCCTAACAAATGTCACGAAAGATGCAAAGAAGGTTTCTGTTATTGTCACCCAGTGTTTGGTTAGACATAGTAAAAAGTCAATTCTGGACCAAATCTGACTCACAGCTTGCATAATATAACTATTGACCAATCTGTGCATTCAATTAGACGGGCTAGTTCGGACAGGCAACGGAGAGGCTCTTTGTCATTTTAAAGATGAGTAAAACATGTTCGTGATGATCTGGACTTCGGATGGGTGTTGCAGGAGTAAGTCGGAACGGTCAGTGTATTAAGCACCAAATTTGACATTTTATGTGTCATATACAGCCGAGCGAAATGGCAGAAAGGAATTTTACGTTATCTTAATCAGGGCTGGGCTGAAAAACCACCATAACAAAGATGAGACGGGAAAAGAAGCCAGTTTCAGTCTGCTAATTATACTGTTGCTGCACTCTTCCATTTACTGCACAGTTAAACAAGAGAAGTTCAGATAAAGGTCCGCACTTCAAAAACGAGTGTGACCCACCTGTTCAAATATTACATGGAAATTAAACCGGCGTGCAGTGTCTCACTATTCACATCGCTGAAAGCTGGGAAAAAAAACAAACAAAACACAAGTCATACCTCTTTGATGGCAGACATTTTGACTGACTCGTAGTAGTGCAAGGGTGCATGAGGGGTGTTCATGTCGTAGCCGAATCCAGCAACAGCAATCTCATCGCAGTTATGCAGGGCCATTGTTATAGCAACAGTACCAAGTGTTGGGATGTTCTGTGGAAACAAGTAGGATTTTATTTCCAGTGTGCTGATGGTCAGAAAAAGTGTAGCCTCGGCTCAACTGTCCATAATAGCCGTTATTCAAAAGATCTGTTTGAAAGAGTTGATTCATACTGAACTTGTAGTTCTTGCACAAACCACTTGCCTAAGTTAGAAAGGTTAAGTGTAGATATATACAGGGTTTAACGGTAACCGCCAGACGTGTTCGAGACCGCTGCCACTTTCCTCGTCGATACCACTAAACACTGTATAGGTGCACACCACTCTGTTTGAACATGAAGGGGCGGGGCTTCCAGGAGTTGAAGTTAATAACCGAGAGCTCAAAACACCTATGCGACTGTCAATCGTTCCTGATTCCCATGTTCAAATACTGTTTTTACTGGGTGGAAAAAGAAGACTGCGCATTTTGGGTGTTCTTGAGGGATAACCCGCAGCAATGTACTCGCAGCAATTCCCACGCAAAGTGCGTAAAGCTTGGCAGATTCAAAAACAATTTCGTAAGAGTGCAAAATTAAGTAGGCCCTTGGAAAAGCGATGATTAGCAACAACTTTTGTTTTGTTGCTAATCATCGCTTGTCCGACTGGGTACAGTTCGCAGTATGCAGGTTTGAGCTGATCAGCACCAACATGCCTGCGCTGGCTTTCTACCCTTCTCCTCTCTCCTGACATGTAATGAGCTGGCTGGCTGGCTGAGTGCATGTAAGGGAGCCTGGCTTTGTTCATGCCAGCAATTGTTAAGTCATCTTGAGCTGCCCCCCTGCCCATGACACGCCAATTTTCAGGAGGCAGACGTCCACTTCCTCGTCTCCCAGGGGTGGGTAACCATTCGAAATCATTAGCCTGCAACAGCCTGGGGTACGATTAGCACAGGCCCACACATACACACAATACGGAGTAAGATTCGGGCAGCAAGCCCACCCCCAGCAGGTGAGTGTTAGGAGGACTCCGAGAGGGGGAAGGATGTGTCTAAGTGTGTCCCGCCTTGATCAGTACCGTATGGGACAGCTTCCCTCCTACCCACACACCCTGAGGGGCCTGGTGGGGCAGCTCCACATGCTGTGCACATGTTTCTGCAGTTCAAAGAGGGCGCTGATCTTCATGAGGTGGTCAACTTCAATACGTCCCAATCCTGTCTTTGCACATTCCAGAACAAACCTGACCGCTGACAGCTTTATCAAGCAGGTCTTAGGGTGTTTCGAGATACAACCCGAGTGAGCTTTCCAAAACGGAAGCTCACGGACGTCTGAACTAGTGTGTCTTGTCCCCTTCAGTTCCTAGCTGAGCAGTTCTTCTCGTATCCCTTGTCTTTAAGCCATGAGGCATGTAAAACACACTTACTTTATGACGCCCGGTAAGCCTGCTACGCCTGGACCGCCCCTGAAGACTATGTAATATATCTGAGCAATGCATGTGTTTACTTATTGTAAAGACTTTCGGAAGGCAGCCAAAAAGAAGAGCAGTGGCAGAGATCACAACCAGATGACACAAAATAGCAGGCATTTCATAAATACCAATGGTGCGTTTGACTTGTAGAATACCAGAGAAAGCTAAAGAATAAGATTTAAAAAAAAAAAGCATCTCCATGTCTGTTTTATAAAGATCATCTCACAAGTGGTCGGCCAGTACCCAGGTCAGCCTTTTAATAAAATCTCTGCTTCTGTTTTACTCATGAGTACAAAGCTCTTGATGTAGAAAGCATAAAATAGGCAGTGAATGACCTGGCCTGCTTTGGAGACCGTTTTTGTGCTTTAGCTGTTCCTATCTGGAGGATTAGCCATGCTGTGTTTGACCTGTGGTCACCTTTGAGCTAATTACAATCCATTTGAGGAAACATGTGCCCAGGGCTTCCTGTGACCCCCCATTTC
Source organism: Notoglanidium macrostoma (assembly GCA_030068235.1). Taxonomy (NCBI): domain Eukaryota; kingdom Metazoa; phylum Chordata; class Actinopteri; order Siluriformes; family Auchenoglanididae; genus Notoglanidium; species Notoglanidium macrostoma. The sequence continues at coordinate 16,087,026 of JAQQZR010000018.1, forward strand.
CATAAAATTGGCTTTAAGGGGCACACTGCCGTATCGGTTCAAAAAGTAAGAAGCCACCCAAATGGACCCTCAACAGCACCAAAAGTTCCAGGAAGGTCAAGTTGTCCTCCACAACCTGGGGTCAATATCTTATTTAAAGTGAGGAATCAATATAATTTCTGAGTGGTTGCAATACAAAGATGCACAGGGAAATAATGATGACTTACCGCGTACCTTTCCAATATAGATTAATTTGTGAAATCTCACTGACATTAACAGAGGCGCTCACTTTTTAGATTTTCTCTCAATTTCTGGACCACTCACTAAGATTAGTTAAGAAGGATCAGATTTTGAGAGCAGATTAATAATCCTTCATTATAATACATTTTCAACCAACAGATTTCTTTCTTTTTTTTTTTTTAGCGCTACTTGAGATTACATTCAGACTGGTACTTACCCCTTTACCCATGAGTCCTTTGTTCAGTGGCAGGCCAATGAACTGGAAGGCAGCTTCTTGGATGAAGTAAGGGTTGAGAAGTCTCATCTCAGAAGGTTTCCTGGGCACAGACGTGGCCACAGGCTTCCAAAAGCCCTCGATACCTTTCTGAAAAGCCAAAGACAGAAATACACCCAATTTAGACAGGTTTCTATTAAGACTGATGCAAGTGCTGAATACAGAATGAGCTAAAATCAACACATGTTTCAGCACCTTTTTTTGAGATGGCCATTATTAAAATTTGAATTCTTTCACAAAAGGATCAATACGAGAAGTTTTCTTCCATAAACATGAGCAAACATGTCAAACACGCCATCACTGCATACTGCTAGTGCACGAGGACATGACCGGAGGCCGATCACGGGGACGGATTTCATTAAAAGTGAGGCAGCACAACCATGTTGGACAGGCCCACAGGAAATAGATGAATGAGATCCTGACCTCCACGGGTGTTCGAAGATCTGCAGCAGCCCCCAGGTTGATACCAATTACTCAGGAGACTGGCCAAGTGGCGCAGCTGAGCAATTATTCAATCGCCAGCCTCGCATTGAGATCATCAAGCATTAGTGCTGCGAACACCGGGCTCGGTAAAGCTGCAACAAGGCTGCTGGCCGAGCGCCAGCTGGGTCATCCGATTTAATGGGAGTCACCTGTTCAAATAAGGAGACACTGCCTTTGATATTGTCAAATAATGGGAGCAGCCATTGAGCTCGGCGAATGGCTTTGAACAAAAAAAAAAAAAACACCGCCCCAGTGCAAGCCACAGCAAGAACACATCATCTCTCCTGTCAACAAGGGGGTTTGGCTTAAGAAGCAGCACAACACAAAGTCTACGGAATGCTGCAACGTCAAACAGGTGTATGAGCATGTGTAGGGAAGAAAAAACCCACCTTGCATAATAAATGGAAAAAGCCAGATCATGTTTAACACTGCCTGGCCAGAAATACACAGCCATCAAGGCAGGTATGCAGGCTATTGTTCCGGGTTCGCGTCTCTCTCGCTATTCAGGATCTTCCTAAAGAACTGGGACTCGGAAGCAGTATTCCGCATAATGGCTAACATATAGGCCTCGCAATGGCATCTGAAAGCTGACCCCAGAGGTGTTTGGTATAAAGTGAGAGATGGGTTGTCTGAAGATGGATAACACAGGATGTCACAGATTGATTCCTTTACAATCACTCAGGCGTGACAGAATTCCTCTGGGAGCTCCTTATACATTCCTTCTAAACAGATAGTGAGTCTGCTGGGGGAAAGATGGTGCTTCCAATACCAATAGGGATGAAGTGTCACAGAGTGCACAAGTGGACCAATTTTCTTTCACTACCATTCGGCATTTTATTAGGCAAAGTTTTTTTTGTTTTTAAACACAAAGGGTTTAAGCCATTTTAACCCCTCACAGATGGGTGGGTACGTGGTCCGTGAAACTGTGGGTTCTGCTGGCTAAGTCACAAACCAAACAAATACACTTTGGATCCAACGAGGCAACGGAACAGACTTCTTACAATTGCACAGAAGCCACAAGGTAACTACATCTTCCCCTGTTGACTACGCACAGATCCTAAAGAAAACCGTCAATGTAGGAAAAAGTAATGTAATGTATTGATATGGAGTCCACGTAGCTGGGTCTCTCCACTCTCTCAGCAGTACTCCATTTGTCACGGTTAAATACTCTGACTTCCTCTATGACAGCTATTTTCATTTGGACTTTGGACAGAGTCTGGTTCATGTTACATCCCCAGCAAAGTTAAACATGGCCATTCTAAACATAGTGCTGTTGTTGAAGTCCTCTTCTAGTCTTCGCTGACTCTAGTCCAAACACACCTCTTACCAGCATTCCTTTGGAGAACCACAGCCAGCCAAGAAGAAGAGTGAGAGCCTCTGACCGATCACCTCTCCTCTCTAAACCGCAATTCTTTTTCAATACGGGGTCACTAACGACCAATTCTCTCATCAAACCGAGGGTGCCGCAGTAACCGGAGAGAGAGGGCTTACTGTCTCCAAGCAGAACTCCAGCGCACCCCTAACAAGCTTCCAGCATGGCCAACAAGTGTTAACTCATCTCATAACAATCACGGGCCTCATCGCCAACCTTCCCTTTCACTGAGGACAAGTCATCAGGGAAACATTCGACGCAAGTGCACATTTACGCTCAGCCCACACAAGATACAGACAAGCAGGAGAAGATCTGCTTGGGATATGCATATTAAAAAGGAGCTTACAAGTTGCAGGAAAAAACTGCTTGATAAAAGATCATTCTAATCTATTACAGAAGACTTAAACTGAGACATGAAATGTGGGTTAATTATATGCTGCCTTCAACTGAACTCAAAAGTTACGTAATCTCCAAGCTTGGTGCGGTGCTACAAAGTGGGAAAAACACCAGACGACACCAAGAACGTGTGTTTTGTTAGCAACACGCTAGCCAGCTAGCATTAGCGAGGACTTTATGATGAACATACTCTCTGAAAAACGTCTGGCTGGTGTAATCTAACCAACTAACGCGTCTGAGCAGCCATTTTGAAATGACGTCATATGCTGAACTCGGGGTTGAGGAGACCTTCCAGGCTTTCGGAATATTCTGAATTCAGGAACAGGAATGGGAAGTTGAGGAGTAGTGGTTTTCATCCCCTAGTTGGAGGTCAGACATTTTGAGCCATGAGCTTTAGTTGAATGCAGCTTGAAGTACAACTTAAATCAAAATAAACAAATTCATAATCTAGCTGTAGGCGATGGGAAGTGCCGCTCACGTGACTAAATCTTCAAATGCACTCGTGAAGCAATTTCAGCTGTCGTGTGTGATTGCGTTTCATGGTATTCAAACATTTAAAATTGTGAAACAAGTCATGAAGTTGAGTGTACGTTTGTGCAAACGACAAAATGTTTCATCTTTCGCGAAAACCACAACAAAGACCTATGCACATAGGGACATTTTGTAGGCTTAGCTAGCTTGAATGGATCGCTTCTGGAGTCACGTATGGAGGAGATGTATATCTAGCATGTCTCTTGGGTATTGCCTTAGCTTGCTTTTGCTTCTCTGGAAGTTGGCGGAGACCTCTTTCATGCTTAATCCCGTAATCTTGGTCATTCTGAATGAGGAACTAGCAATCACACCATTTACAACACTTCTAAGGCTAATGCACACAAGGTACGTAAGCCCAGGTGCAAGCCCCAACATTTCAGGATATTTACAACAGGGTGGGTGTTTGTTAGCTTGTCTCTTCTGGAAAAGAAAAGAAAAAAAACCCAATCCTTAACGTCTCCCATGTACAAGGGTTATGTTCCAAACACAGAGCCCGTAACCTGTGTATCAAGCCGAAGTGTGAGGACTAATGAGCGGTCTTAAACAGAGACTTTGCTCTGCTACTAAACACTAAAACTTTATTACTGAACACTCAACGTAGATGCTAGAGAGACCGTGTACAAGATCACCACTCTGGGTGGAAAAACTAAAAGACATTGTTTAGTAACGGCTGTGCAAAGAATACTGAGATAAGTGAGCTCGCAACAGAAGACTAAACAACAGGCCCCAAGCTGGAAACATGTTCAGCTGTCTGCAAGTCATTGGAAAGTAATACAAGTTCTGTTTTTATTGAATTTGCATTGGATTAAAAAATGACTAGCAGGTTAAAAACAGGTTTACAAACAGGCCCCCTTTTCCGAGAACCAAGAATTCTTGGACAAAGAAGAATTGGACAAAAGCCTGCTTGGTTTCTTGACCAGATGCATGTTGTTGTATTAGTTCATGCAGAAGAACTGCTGGTCTTTCCAAGGGAGACATGGATTACCTCAAGGACAAAAATAGACCAGTATCAACAATTTTATACCACGATCCCGAATCGTTCAAGAACACAAAAGGTCAGCTTGACGCCTGAAGAATTCTGGGATGAGACCCATACCAAGGAGATTGAAGTATCAGCCATCATATTCCTAACCATTTAACCTTGTTTGTGGCGCATGGGGTTGGGGGAAGCGCATGGTGGTGCAGCAGGTAGCATCCTCACACCTCCTGGTCCAACCCTAGGCTACTGCCTGTATGGAGTTTCACATGTTCTCCCCATGTCTGTATGGGCTTCTTCATGGTTCCTCCAACCTGAACTGCTCAAGATTCATCAAAAGGGAAAAGCTTTCATGGGCTGAGTTTGGGAACTGTCCTGAACAACTGAAAGTAAAATGCAAAAAAAAAAAAAAAAAAAAAATGCTATATAAGAGACCATGAAGTTTGAGATTGGTTGCATTTTGGGTATTTTAAGACTTCCGGATCAAGACCGCTCCATAATCCATTTCACAGGCGTTCGTGTCTTTAGCAGAAGTGTTCATCAGACTAGCCGGGAGACCGCCTACTACTCAACTTCTACAAGAATGTAAATCAGGGAGCCTGTGAGATCTTACGCAGATAGTAAAGCAAGCCTCTGTCTCCAGTGGAAAAAGCCTCACTGGTAGATGCACGCAGAGCACAACCACTGCACAGTGTCGTCAGCTTCCTGTTTATCTTTAGAGTTACAGTTAGAGGGTCAATAAACCTGGGAGGTACTCTGTTAAAGTGAAATGAACAGCTTTTATGGAAGACACTCTAGTTGACTGAACTGCTTTGCAAATCTGCCCATAAGAGGCTCAGGCATGCTGTGGGGCAGATGTGCTCCTGCTCGCCGAGTTGCCACGCTCCGATTGCTCGTAACATTAAAGCACTGGTAGATAGTTTTAGCAACCAACTTTAAGTTAAATCTATGCAAAGCATAATAGAACACACACACATGCATCCCGACGGCATCTTGTTTCGCGCACGCTACGGGACGGTCCTGGTATTTTCGCAGATCCTCTGAATAAACGCCTGGGCTGTAGTTGACATGGGAAGAGTACTCATCCTGGGCAGGTCACTATCAGAAAGGAAATCCCGTTGCTTGCAACCGAGTACAAAGGTCGAAATTCTGTTCAATACTTTGATGGCTTTTCTTTTGTTCAAAAGAATCGGAGGCACTCAAGCATTTCTGTTTCCTTCGAAATGACGACGTCTTTCTTTTTCGCAGACTTTCCCAACGCGCTGGGGTCGTCCTGGGTGGGAAACTCGCGAAATGGTGGATTAATATCTAAATATATTCTAACAATCCTAGGCAATGATATTACTTATGCAACGGTATTGTATATAATCTTTCAACAATGGCTATCTATGGCTGAAATAATGTTTAATTAAAAAGAAAAGAGCAGAAACGGATATAAATATAAAGGAAATACAGAAGATATAGATGAGATGACGGTAGATGATGCAGGCACTTCTGAAGGACCTGTACATTCCTCAAGAGCCCTGGAACTTTTTACTTCAGTTTACTGTAATCACGGCGAGTTTAATCAGTTTCTAATGACAACAATGGGTTGCCAGGAAGGCAAGTGTTTCAGGCTTGGAAGGAGAACCCATAACAGAGCTACACTCGTTCTGGGTGGTATTGATTAAGAAAACAAAAGAAAAACTGCAAAGGAGAAGAAAGCCCTTTTGAAATGCCATGATTGCTGACCAGAACCTCAAAGTCCTCCCTGCTCATGCCATCTTCAAGAGTGTAATCAGAAGTCGAGTTTTCTTTTTTTAATTACATGTTTATTAGGAAAGCCTGCATGGCCAACAGACAGTCGAGACAGAGAAAGACATGTTCCAGTAGTGCACTGCCGAACAGACCGACGATCATCGTCACGGTTATCTTCAGTCCAAGATTTTAAATATGAACTTATGTCCACCATTTCAGTAAAATATCAAAGAATATTAGTCGTCCAGATGGGAATAGAGGTTTAACAGTTGAAAAACTTTGCTGCACATGTTGCAAACACAGCACTGAGATGAATTCCAACTGCCTGAGTGAAGCAATAAAGACAGCAAGGCATGATATTTGAGAAGCATCCACATGAACGGAACTTATGAAGTCCTGATGGTCATACGTAAATTGCAGTCTTATTCGTTTTGCACGTTATGTAGGATTTTGCCATATGCATGTTTGAGTGTTTTGTGTACGGATGATGCAGCATCCAATTGTGGGAGCGTAGCTAGTTAACAGCAAGCGGCTTCTCCATTTTCCGATCGCCCGAGGTTCATGAACTCGCATGTCCGAAGCGCATGCCCGTTTCGCATTCTGTACCTTTTCCCGTTCAGTGATTTGCCATTTCTGCTAGGTGAGCTGTATTTACACGACGTCAACCGTCTCGCAATTGGCCAAAACGTTCTCCATGCTCCGCTGAACCCGTCGAACGGTGGCACCTCTGTAGCTGGTTATGAAAACAGACTCGCCTCGGTGTCTGGAGCGGTTACTAAGCCAAACCTAAGCCATGTCCCCGAGGCACAGTATTTCGTTCTATTGTATTTGCGAATGTTGATGAGAAGGCAATGAAATCCGCTTGACGTGACTTATGACGAACCCAGTCCTGAACACAGTTCCTGGTTTGGAGAATAGCGTTCTTGTACAGTCGGGTGAGTCTCTGGGTGTTGCGCAAGCATCACTTTCCTACGCCGTCAACAGCGCGTTCCTTTTAACCACACGGGCGATGAAAAGGCTTGCATTCTTTCCACCTGTCGAGGATCCGCACTACACAAAGCAGCGCTGAAACTAATCACATCAAAGCTCCCGAACAGCCACTGTTCAAAATAACACTAGCCAAAGTGTGGGAGAGAGTGAAGGCTGCTCTCTGAGGATTAGCTCCGAATCGAAAGGCAAGCTTTTCTAAAGGTGATTGTCCACACAGTCGCGCACGCTTTTGTGTTCCTGTGGCTCTCCGGACTCGTCGTCCAGGTGAGTGAAAAACGGCTTTGTGAGGCGGACATGACTAATCTCGATCGACTTATTTTTCCCCATAGGTTTCCGGCTGCACTTGCGACCATTGGACACAGGATTGTCAGTAGCGCTGACTGAAGGGGTTTAGTAAGACTGGTCTGTGTTATTGCATCTCTAAAGCCTGAGACAAATTACTTCACCGTCTCCAAGGTTACGGAGTGTTTGAGAAGATTATGTATGATTAAACTCGGAGCTCTTTTATTTATTCGGTACGATCAAAATGTTTCAGCCGCAGTAGACAAATGATTTTCACCAAGCGCTCAAATACCATTACACATGTTAACACACTGATTCAAATAATAAATAAAAAAAGAAAAAAGAAAAGAAAAGAGAGTGTGATGTTCTCCAAGCTCGTAATACGTCACGCGGAAAGAGCCACAACACTCCGAATCATCCATCATTGCGAATACACGGACGCGACGGCCCTCATTTGTCAAGTGACAAATAGTTCAGGGAGCCACTTTAAACACGATACTTTTACAACCCTAATACACACACGGCAGGTCACGTCGTAGACTAGCCGGCTCGAAACGTCTTTTACGGCTGTGCGCTCCCAATTCCAAAAGGAGAATTAAAAATGCAAGAATAATCTCACAAAGCCCGCGTCAGACCTAAACCTGAACAAGTGGTTTCCCTATACAGGCATGGGCGTGTCGGAAACAACAGCCTTTATTATTTATAGAATTCCTTTTAACATGAAGGAAAGGAAAAAGAAAAGAACATGTGGTCTGGTACAAAAAAAGATCATCTTCCATCCTTTTTAGGATCGTCTCCTAAACATTTCGTCCTTTAAAGATCATCGCTCCTGTTTTTAAGGTGATGTTTTGCGCCTTTGATGTTAAAGACATTAATGTTGAGAGCCACTCGAGCGCATCGCATCTAGAATATGATCGAAACGGTGCTTCTTTTCGACCGGGCTGGTATTTTTAAGCATTTCACAGCTACAGACTAAAAAGCATTTCACTCCATTTTCGCTTGATTTCTGACAGGAAGTCGTGCACAAACTCGGATTAATACGGAGTAATGTTTACTACGCATGGTCGGAGTGTGTGCACTGGCATGCACGTTTGTTTTACAGCATTCCTGCTAATCTGTCCACGGCCATCGGTGCGAACTGTCGCCAAGACGGTAAATAGCGACTTTCAGGACCCCTTATTTGGCTAGCCCTTGCCGCTATAAGATCAAGGGCAATCTATGAGATGCTGGAGGGCAGATCCGTTATCTCCGTCTGTACCCCAACGATCAGACTTTTTCAAAGGCGAGGAGGAGTAATCAAACGGCCTGCTACTTTAATTCCTCCGCCGAGCCTCTTGCACTCTGACAAATGTCACGCGGTTAAAATTCCTTCGTCCTGTCGCTCCCTTAAAGTCACGCAGCTGCGTTGGCTCAGAGCTCCTCAAGTGCACAGCTTCCAGACTCTCTCTGGCCAGGGACAGGAGAAGAAAAAAAACCCAGAGACACGTCGACAGAGGAGCTTTACATAATCAGACACAAGAAAGTGTGTGTTGGGGGGGAAGAGTCCTGCCTGGAGACCATGACCTGGCAGGGCTTCATTAATATGACAGCCAATTGCAAAAAAAATTTAATAAATAAATAAATAATAATAATAATTCCCTTGAGATACCCCAAACGAAGAGGAAAACCAAAGTGCTTTAGCGTGCCCTTTGTGTGATGAGATGTAGGATGAGAGCCGAGCCATTAAAATTGTCCTCCCTTCCCATGCCACGATGAGAGGAAGCGCGTTCAGCCAGGCTGACCCTAGAGACTAATTCGTCACACTGGTCAAAAAATGAGACAAAAGACAAAACAAACGTAGCTTCCTCGATACTGCACTTATTTAAACTTATTGCATGCCGTTAAATCAGGTATGAAGTAGTCATTTTCTATAAACAAATTCATAATCCAATCATGTCCTTATGCCTGAAATGTGTTCATTTATCGCTGTCCGTATGCGCATGAAGGACATGTGCAAATACTCCTATTATAGACGCTGCAGTTATAACTACCACCGATGGGGCTTTCAGAAGTGTGCGGACTATAAAGACTTGGTGGAAAACAAGGTAATTAAACCACGTAAACACTTTACCTCAGCGCCCGTCAGGTACCATGTCTAACTCACCATTTTCTCTCCGGAGATCATGTGACTCAGCCATTTAAAATCTTGAGGTTTGAAGGCAGAGAAAACGAACAGAGAGTCGCTCTCGTAATTTTCCTGCTTCTGGAAGGCCCCCTCGGGGTATGTGATTCTCATGGTGGTTTTGGTGCCAACGTCCCGGGTGTAGCCCCTCACCGGAGCCTCGTTTAACCTGAAATACGGTACATTAAAAAAAAAAAAACCCTGTGTTCATTATACAGATGGCACTGATCCAATTCCCAGGATTCCCGGTATTCTGCAGGTACCAGTGAAAAAAAATAAATAAATAAATAAATAAATAAAAATGATGGATTTGATATGGGAGAAAGATGGAGCAAACTGGGTCTGCTAATGTGACAGGTGGAAAAGATTGGATTTGGAAAAGAATTGTTTTGGAAGTGAGGAGACCTGCTGTAGTTTTCTCCATTATGTCAAGTGAAAAAAAGTATAAAATTCGCCGTCCGATACGCAGCGATATTTCAGTTTATCTTCAGAAAAGAAAAAGTGCTCTCGTGCATCTCTATACAGAAACAGACGTGCATGGTCTTCTCGGTAGGTGCATGAAAACAGAGCACGGAGAAGGAAAAAAAAAACAAAACCCAAAAAAAACAAAAAACTGACCACCGAGCAGATCTTTCCAATTAGGATTTCAAAAATCACCGGCAGCCAGACCTTTTCAATTACGATCTGGAGCACGTTCACATAGTGAGAATCCTTTTTTGTAAATAATTACACCACACGCCACATACACAGACTGTAAATATTGTCCTAGCTTGCGCTGTGTGTAAATACTCACCTCACTACAATGTCGTATTCATCGATACGGGAGCCCAGAGACTTATTAGCCAGGATTCCACCATTTCCCACTATTATACATCTTTTACAACTCAATCTATGAAGGGGAAATGGAAAACGTGATTACAGAACCGTTACATGTGTGGATTAATACTTTATCATGATCTGAAATTACGATATTGGCGTTGATCGATGTAGCAAATTACGTTGTTAGTTTAGTTTAATGATGCGATCATAGCTTGGAATTGTAAAAAGGGGCGGGGTTAGAACGAATTCATGACCAGATCAGAGATGTCACTTATTTACACGCCAGATTTCAGCATTACTATAAATAACTAACCGGATGATAGAAAATACAACAACAAACGTTGTTTTTTAGTCTCTCAAGCTTTTGTCAAATTGTTTGCAACCCTGACGATCCCATAATTTTTTAAATTTTATAATGTTAGTTATCTACAGCATGTGCAAAACAAGAACTCACCGTAGAAAGAAGCTTGTGCATGCGTTAGTATTACTTTTAATATTAATATTGAATTTAGTAGGATGGCCATTTAAGCCTGTGCTTGAGGAAAGTCAGGAGTTTTGGTAGTACGTCTGGAGAAACGTGAAAGCTTGGACATAGACAGGTGTGAAATTTCATATATCACAGAACTGGGCAAGAAAACATGCAACCAAATTAGAAACAGCCACGGTTATACCGCTAACCTGTGCTAGCTCCTGCATGGGGAAAAAGCCCTTATAGTTTATTCCCAACATCCCAACATCCCTCACCTCTCACACTTACCTGTCAAGTTCAGGACGCAGTCCAAAAGCCTTTGTAGCAGTTAATATAGTGTCTATGATTGCTTCTGCGAAGGGAAGCAGAAGGACAATTGCGTGAATGCAGTGGCGCATCAGAACAAACCAACTGCATAGTTTTCTAATATCAAACATGCAGCGCTCGGAGACGCCCTGTCGGAGAGAGACGAACGTGCGGTCGAGCCAAAGCGGGAGCCCGTTTGCCCCTGGAAGCTTTATTAGCAAGCGGAATCTAGGTGATGGAAAAACCAGCCTGTAAAAGAGGAATGCCGGTTTTAAACAAAGAGCATTCCTGTGACAAAGTCTGCAGTGCAATGCTCTTCGACACGGAGTGCGTCAGCTCACGCTCTAAAGTTACAGAGATGTTCGGCCGTAGCGAGCATTCCTCTGATGCCCATGTGGAACGTTTCCTGCGAGGACACGACGTGCCTCCGATATCTCCGGAAAGATGCGACGTCCCAGCAATGGAAACAGAAATGGCATGCTAATTATTCAGCAGGCGCAGGGGCAAGGAGCCGGGCAAGAACTACACGACAAACCCATCTCAATCACTTCTGCCGTAAGGTACACCGATTCCGACCGCATCGTAGTTTTGGAACACTGACCAACTAGACGGTTACGCAGAGCGACAGAAGCGTGATCCTGTGCGTCCTGACGGCGTCCGGAAAGATTTACCTCTGAACGTTACAAAGGCTCCGACGCTGGAGACTTCCGTAAAATATTGTAAATGAATAAAAAACGACGCGGAACGTCGTGTCATGTCGTGTATGTGGAACGTCTGAGCGGAATAACATGTTAGGCTTTCTAACTCGTCTCTGTCAGAATGTAAATAAATAAATAAATAAATAAATAAATAAAAAGGCTACGGATTTCTGATGCGCCTGTGAACGCGTGAGAAACATTACGCGGCACACATCTGGAGATTCCCAGTAACTCCGCTCTTAACGGTGTCCTCACGTGCAACATCTGGTTTAGTATTCCATAAAGTAGTTCATTAACGGAAAAAAGCAGAGGTGGTGTACGAGCGTGTGCTTAGCGGAGTAATGGCTACCCATCATGATGCGGTTCAGCCTTTGCGAGACTAAATGAAATGAATGAAATAGCTGGATATGAAGAAGTTCTGGAAGTCAGAATTCCTGCTGTTCGGAATACCACCCGAACCACACCGCTAATGATTTGAAGGAGTTGAAGGACAGGAAGGCAATACCAGCGGTCAGTGTATGGATGAATTGTCGACAGCTGCCGTCAAGCATCACCGAGGACTTAGCGTAAACATCGTGAGGACCACACGGACGCCGGGGAGCGGCGGAAACATTCACCGCCGCAGGTTCGTCACGAAAAACTGCGAAGAGCGATGGGTACTAATCATTTTCACATAATGGGATAAACACTTCACCCAAGCATCTTCGCCAAGCAAACGACCCCTCGCCTTCGCTGCATACCGTTTTGGCAAAAGGAAAATCAGACCGTGATTTATTGCGGAAAAGCCCGGAAAGCGTTCACGTGAAAACGCTTTCCGATTGTGGGAAATCGATGTGGAGAGAAATTTCCCCCACTTGAACAAGCCGAGTGTTTGAATAATCATGCAGTGAAGTGTTTGAGCTGGTTGTAGAATGAGTCAGGAAAAGTATGTATGCGCGCGTGTGTGTGTGTGTGTGTGTGTGTGTGCGCGCGCGCGTTCAGTACACAACCGAAAAAACCTCTAAAACGACTCGGCAGGCCACTCCATGCTGCTCGACGTGACTCAGCTTTCAGTGACGGAGAACAGTTGTGCAATGTGCGAAGTCATGCGAGAGCCCTGTATTAACACCCTGCTGAGGCGCTACAGCTCGGAGGGAGGAGACGCTGCTGCTAGCGTTCAGCTTTCATGGAAGGAGTCTCCAGTGTCAGCGCTTTGTAGCAGTCAGAGGAGGTTTTGCAGTTTCCTCCGTAACCTGATGCAAAAAGCAGATTTTTTTTCCTTTCTTATTAGCTTAAGAGAAAGGAAGAGAGAGGCTGGTGAGGGAACGACTGTTCACTGCTGCTATAACGCAGGCTGGAAGAGGAACTAGCTCGTTTTGTGGACGCCGAATGTAACTACAAACTGATAAATATGTCGAGTCAGTGTTTCATAAATAATAATAGAGAAAACTAGACGCCTTGGCTGAGCGACGACGCCCGGACGGAGTCGAGATTTCTCCTGAAGGGACGTACGTTTAAAATGAACACAGTTGGGTCATTTCAATAGCATTTTACATAACGATGCCATTTCTCTCCGATTGTTTGGACTTCGCGCTGTCGCTTTTCCGACTTTAAAAGGGAAAATCACGGCACAGATCTCCTCGAGCACCGTTCCGGGCGAGGTTCTGGACAGACCGAAGATTTTGGGCCTGTATAAATTACCAACACTTTCTCTTTCCCTTCCACCTGACTTCAGTTACCTGAGGATTTGTTTTCACTCGGGGCAGAAATCCCAGCCGAGGGAGGATAAAAGAAACCGTTTACGCTAAAACTGGCAGCAAAGCAGTATCTATTTTTATCTCTCCGCTCATACCCCGAGCGCTTTGTGGTCCTCTATTCACGACCCACACGTATCGCGTCTCCGAGTGAATGAAGCTCAAAGGGAAGGGACGCTGCTCCCACGATGCGTGGAGAAAAGAGAAAGCCACGGCAATGTAAACACGGGACAAAGCCTCGGCGTATGCGGACGTGGCTGGTCTCGACGCCACACAAAGCTTACATTCAGCTCGGGTCGCCTTCCCGCGCCGGAAAATGTGACCGAGCGCTCGAATCTAAGCGATCCTTCCAGATTGGATCTAATCAGAGATTTTCAAGCAGCTGTGGACGGCGATAAAAAGCGCATTTGCGCTAACAATCGCGGCGAGTCTGTGGGTTTATACAGCATTACCTCAGCCCGTGCAGGTAGAAAGCGACTGCCACAATAGCGCCATTCTCTGCGAGGGACGTTTCAGGGAGGAACATTCCTGTGCTTTGATGGTGGAAAGATGACGGCCGTGTTGCCCAACCTCACATATGGAGCTCTCAAAGCAGCTACTTCCACAAAATAAACATTGCTTAAAAAAACGATTCGGCTAAAAATAAGATCGGGTTTGTGCGCCCAGGTAGCGTGACGCTATGCTCGCTAAACGGTAACATTCTTCATTCGGCCCTTTCAGCATCGTCATCCTTCTGTTTTTGCCATTTTCTTTGAGTCCTGGACCGCTCGGCTCTGGATCATCTTCCTCTACACTAATAAGTCCAAATAAGACCGACACGTTCACACGGCTCACGCATTCGCCACACAATGAGAGAAAAAACGAACAAACAAACAACTAATGATGATAATGGTACAGAAAAGTGCATACCTTGTGTTTTCAATCCAAACGGTGGGAGATAGTTGTTGACTTTCGCCAATCGTTTAAAATTCCGGTCAAGAAACATCGGCGCCGGCTTAACAAACCTGTAAGGAGGGAGAACAAGAGGTCAGAATTAAAAGTGACATGGCGACTCAGTTTGCACTTAATTTACAGGAAATCTCAGCGGCACGAGGCGGAATCTAAAGCCACAGCGACTAAACGGCATTGATGAACTGCGGCACTGATGTGCACGCAACCGTCTTCCTCGGATGGAGAGAAAACGATCACTACAGACCCTCGTTTGCAGGTATTCCTGTATGACGCCTCCCGTAAAGCGCTGCTCTGCTGCACTCGCTCTCCACCATTTTCCAAACCTTCATGCGCAAAAGTGACGCACGGAATTCCAGAGTTCGGAAGGAATTCTACGATCTCGATGCATACCTGAGATAAGCCCCGCCCCCCAAAACGACTCCAGAACCCTTCCTGGTTTGCAAACTCGGGTGTGAAAATGGCTTAAACTGCTTTGTCCTACAGGGTCAATGTAAAGGATTCCGGGGACTTTAAGCAAAGCTCTGCTCACATCATGGCCGACGCGTCTCTTCCGGCGATCTGCGAGCGAAGTCTGTGATAAACGCCGCTTCGCGAGCCGGACGCTTGGAGCCTGACGAGTCTTTGACCGAGCATTTCTCAGCGAGAGGTTAACGTTCCTGGCTCGCCTCCGCTCTGACCCTCTGCTCAGGGTTTAAGACAGTGAGGTTGAAGTGGTACTAATCAATCACTCACACACTCACACACTCACACACACACACACACTCACACACACACACACACACACACACACAAATCTCTCTGCTCCTGGAAACCCAGCGCAGGATGGATGTGCCCACCTCTGACCCGCGTCCCCTCTCCGATCCTTTATCCCCGGCACATCGGGGATTTCAGAACTTTTATAGGAACACAAATAGGAAATTTTAAGGAAGCGTTCGAGTCAGTCCCGCCCAGGGCACGCGGTGCAGTGTGATCACTGGATCTGGTCCAGTTTCCAAATCGGATTTCCATTTTACATACGTTTCCTGCTTTTCTTCCAGTCACGTAACTTCATTGTTCTGCCCGTGTTCCTGCTCTGGGTTTAGAATCGGAATCCTAATCCCAACGCAAAATCACGTTTATTGGCGTATGAAACCGGGCTGATTTGTAGGTGAGTGCAAGGTTATAAAAGGTAACGCCGAGTCCGCAGCGTTCCCAACGGTACACGTTTTCGTGGTGTGTTGCTCATGCCGCTCTGTGCTGGTTGCCAGGGGGCGTCGTCTATCTGTAGTTTACTGCTGGTTGCCACGGTTACACAAGCTAGCGAGAGAAAACAAAACCGAATCTACCAACCAGACGTCTTCCTGCTATAAATAAAAAGTCCAGAAGGAAGTGCTCGAGTATAAAATACACACATCAGATCCAATGATCCTAAAACTCTATTCTTCCTGATTTCTTCCGTCTGTCTGAATCGTAGCGAGACGAGACGAGGCGGATCGACAAAAACACAAACCGAGAACGTCGTGCTGAAACGAAACGCGTGTAGAGCTGACAATTTCTGTGTTACTAGGAAACCGAATTTCTATGTTACCGAGTTCTCAGAAAGCATCCTCATCTTCACAGAAATCAGAAATGGAGTCGGAGGGGGAAAAAAAAAAGGGGGGGGGGGGGGAGAGGGGGGTTAGGAAGAACTTCGAGGAAACTTTAAGAGGAATTAAAACCCCAAAAAAAAGAGAACGTGTCCTCCGAGTGTGGAATTACTGCAGAAGGAGTATAAATATAGAAGTGAGATTAACAGCTCTAAAAACAGACGAGTCTAACGGCTTGACTTCTTTTCTCCGTTTCATGAGAAATGTTTCTGACAAGATCCTAATAAGCGATGGTTTCTCTGTATAACGTAAAAGCCAGGATGAAACGGGCTTTGTATTGTTTTGGTTTTTCCCCCTGAAGACATGTTCCATGCGCTTGCCCTACATGCAGCTTCTGTAAAACGTGGTCAGACAATGGACGTCTGTTTTTACGAGCCTCCTGGCTCGAGTTCCTCCTGTCCGGTCCGTTCAGTCTAACGCTCGACAGCCTTTTATCATTTCTAAATATGGCCAGCTTTTTCAAAAGACAAAAAAAACCCACAAACATTCCAGCAATCACCATCGGATCACGAACACGTAAAAGACATTCGCACCACAGCGCTGTCGAATCCTGATTGGTCAGAAGGTGCGGATTAATTTTCTATAACAGCAGGTTCCATTTCTAATAATCACGGGTTCATATTAATGCGCTCCTTGTAACGTTTCCGTAGTAACAGCTCGTTCGCAAGGACGTGTAAAATGGCCGATTTAGCGAAGCTTTACTACGGAAAAGACAGAAGACAGGAGGGTCTGCAGCTGCCGTAACGTATCTGAGAACAGAAATAATCCAGAGCATTAAAATGCAACTATAAACCTTTTTTTAATGAATAAAATGAGTGGTATAAGAGGAATAACACACATCGGGGTGGGAGCATTAATCTGCAGCAGTTTTACTCCTTACACGTTAAATCTTTTGGAAAAATTAAAATGAATGAATGAAAATGTCAAAGTGTAACGACGGGAAACGAAGCGAAGGAGATGATAAACGCAACTCCTGGCAACTGCGCTGAACAGAGCGAGATAAAAGTCTGACTTTTCCTAATGCTAATTGTTTAAGGGCCAGAAAACGTGCCAGAGTGGAGAAGGAAAGAAAGGGCCGCGGTCACGCCGGCCGCTCGCCTCATATCACCTGACGAGAACAGACGCTGTGAGACCTTGCCAAAACAAACTGTGATTGATTACCGTGTGGCTTTTGGGACTCGGGCAAACCCACATTATAAATAACGAGGGTCCGAGAACGGTGGGTCCACACACACACACACACACACACACACACACACACACACACACACACACACACACACACACACACACACACAC
>JAQQZR010000018.1:16123808-16142881 GCA_030068235.1 Notoglanidium macrostoma
TGCCATACGTGTTGCTTCATAGTTTTGATGTATTCAGTAATGTTTTACAACGTAGAAAGCAAAAAAAAAAAAAGAAAGAAAAACCTATGAAAAAGAGTAGGCGTGTCCAAACGTTCCCAATCTGCTCCAGAATTAAGCCTAAACTGCTCCGAGACTCACATGTTAGTTGGGATTTTTTTTCTAAAAAAGTTCACTGCTCTAAAAGAAGTATTGATTTCTCTATTCTTTATGCCAGAGGTTAAAGTTTAAACTGGTTAACATTTAACTGGCCAAAACGAAGGGCTTCGCAGCAGTGTACGCTCCTGAACACAGTGCTGTTTTACAGTTTACAGCTCAGTGCTAGGGACAAAGATGTCGGGGTTTAAAGGTGGGGTTTAGGTGTCATAACGTTTATATTAGAATAAATTTTATTATTATGGTCATGAATTCAGTCTCATAAGCAGACATTTGAGATCATATGAACCTTGGGGGGTCTCCTGTCCTGTGTCATGGAGTCTCGGTGGATATTTATTACTACTACATTATTATGGTTTATTATTTATTTATTTATTTATTTATTTATTTATTTATAGATCTGTGCAGACTAGCACAGTGTGCTGATGATGAACTTGAATAACAACATGAGAGTTATCAAGGAATTACTGTCACATCCTTATGAGGCGTGATGAGGGTTTATAAAAGTGCTAACCAGTGCAGAATGATTTCTAATCAGGGTTCTAATGATTTATGAATTTACAAAGTATTACCCTGATTACCTTTTTAGTACATTCAATACACATATTTTCAAAGATGAACGCTAGCTTAACTGATTTTCCCATTTTGTCATTTAAGCGATCCTTCAAGCGACTTGTGTAATGATTACCTAACGCTCGGCGCTGGCGCCATGCTCCAGTGGGCGCTGTAATGATTTCCACAGCTACATAAAAACCAGAAGCAGCACCTTAGTCGTGTTAATGATTGACATTTAATTGCTAAAATAACGTTTCAGGTGGAATAGTTCAAAGGAACGCTCTTGGCTTTCGGTGGTTTAATAGAGCTGAAGGAAAAAGTCCGATTTTTCTCATTTTACCAGGAAATAACATTCTTACCTGAGTGTGCTGTGTGGCGGTGTGGAGAACCCATTGGTTTGTTGATGTGGCTGAATTCTGGCCCAAAAAAAAAGCCCCGAGATGTCTGCTTTAAGAAACAAATTTCACCAACATGACGTCAAAATGATTTTATTGTATTTAGGCGATTTTCTTTTGCCTGCAATCGTTTAACAAACGCAGTCAGTTTGCATAACGACGTCTAAAACCTCGCTAACGGGTTGTTGAATAATTACACGCCGTAGCAAAACAGATACATGGCGATTCAGTTCAGTTTTTAATCAGATACCAACACATTTACTCTTAAACGTTTCTACAGAAGCATTTTAAGAAGGTATCATTAGAATTTAACACATTAAGTGTTTTCTTCTCGACGACATTTCAGTCTTTAACCTTTATATCAGGATGCATATCGCCCGTATCGCAATGTCTCCGAGTATCATCACGTGATATTTTTTTCTCTTATATTTCTAACCCCATCACATCATCAAAACTGAGAAGAGTTCTTACACACTCTGTACAGACATCTGTTTAAATGTCAGACTAAAATGCATGAAATTAATGCAATTCATCATTTCCCTAGTGACATTTTCAGAACCATAAGTAGTAGAACATGGTCAGATTTGACCTTCTGAAGGTTTGGTATTTTTTCCCAGGTCACCACAGATATGGGTATCATGACGTTACCATGACGCTACTTTCATCTCGTTGTTTGGAATTTCCCACTAGTGTTATATACAGTATATGCCTGAGTGAAACTGTAAAGCGTTTTGAAAGTTAGGGGATTTCGCCAGTTGTTGAAAGGAGGCTTTGTATCTAACAGGCTTTAAAACAACTAAAGGATGTGTAGCGTCGTGTCACATCCTGTCGCCTCTACTGCGCTGTACTCCAGCCTGGTGTTAGTTGGTGCTAAACTCATTGCTTCGGTTTTAGTATGAAAGCTTTCTGAAAGCATCAAGTTCTTTACGGATATCTAAAACCTCACACACTCACCTCAGACCATGTTGTACACTCATCCAGTCGTCTATACAGTATATAGCACACAGTAAGTGGAACATGTTGTACTTTTCAATTTTTTCAGCTGTTTCTTTAATAGCTGAACTCTTTCCTGTTCTATCCACCAATTGTGACTCTACAGTTTGAGCTCTTGCACTGATTTTGCAGGCTCAGACATGGAACGAGTTGGAACACTGTTGGTTCAACAGGGTTGTGGTGGGAGTGTGTGTGTGTGTGACAGACAGAGAGAGAGACAGAGAGAGAGAGCTGTGGCTGAAGAATAGTGGAGAAAGTTGCTCTTTTTCCACAGTGCCAGGAAATAGCTCCTTCAACTCCTGGGCAGATTATAAGACAGCATTCTGCAGACGTTAGCTTGCCAGCAAGACGCCACATAGCTCCGCTCTCTAACTCGCCTCATAGACTTGTTTCACTTTTCTGAAGTCCACAAGGATAAACAGGGATGTGTGGGCTTCAGAAATCAGGGCTATAGATTATATGATTATATAGTTTATTACCCTAACCCTTCTAATAAATGGGGCAAATGTGTAAAGGCGTGAAATGGGAATGGTGAATGAGAGGCCTTACTGATTGCCAGATAGATAGACAGACAGATTAATGTGTGGGACTCTGAGCAAACTGCTTATATGTTCATTAACCCTAAATCCATCTCCGAGCTGCTGGATAAGCGTTTTCCGTGCCTTTCTTTCCCCCCTCCTTCAGATGCCTGCCTGAATATCAGGTTACAGCTCTGCCCTGCCTTGTGGAAATCAACCAGTTCACATGTAAAAGCTCAGCCTGGCACAATGTAATTATGACCCAACGTAGCTCATTTGCATGAAGAATCAAACTCCAAGCAGATCACAACTTAATTTGGATTAAACAAATTTGGAAATGAAAGCAAACAAACTTTGGACAATTTAATCAGACAGTTTTTGCAAATCCAAGGCGGCCGTTAGTTCCACAAGAGCACAGTGGAAAACGTCACGCAACACAAACAGCTGTCGTTTATGCACAAAGCAAGCCGTCTGGTTTTACATGCCCTCTAACATGCCCTCTGTCTTTTTTCATCACGTTTGAATATTAGTCTTTATTCTTTATTCACTCTTTATTCGTAGTCTTAGATTGCCTAGATAGTCTGCTGTTCCTGTTACTATGGGAACAATATCAACATATTAGAAATAGTGAATCAAGATAAACTTGTTTGTGTTACGGCTAAAGCGACACTCGGAGCTGCTTTTGTAGAACAGTTGATCGACACCGAACACGTAACAGGAACACGTGAAACCACCACCTACTTTATCCTTGCATTCTTCTCCAACTTCTTCTCCTACAGAGGCAATAACATGCTTAAAGGCTCGTCTGAGTCATCGGAGAGAAGCATTCAGAGAAATCTCTCACTCCCCGACCCACAAAAAAACCCTGTCAAGTTTACGTACTATTTCTCATGCTTCTCTTCAGCAGGCCAAAATCATTTCTCAGCACATTTGTTTCCAATTCCTCGTTTCAATCTGCTGTTCTGGGGCGTTACTGTACGGGCATTACTGTACTGTCTGAGCGCAGTGATATTCATCTTGCAGCGTAATAGCAGCGAACATAGCAAGCCACACGTTTATTTTTTTATTTTTAGATGCCTCTGTGACAACCCGTCAGCATAAAACTAACCAGCTGGTTAGATTTAATCCCTTATTTTATTTATTGCACCGTTAACTGTGTAGTGGTTTATATTTTGGTGCACTTGCTGCTTCAGAAGCCTACACTTTCCGAGCATGCAGTTTAACCTGCAGAAACCGAATATATACACAATAGCTTAATTCTACAAACAAATAAGCATATAAACAATGAGAAGACAACACATTAATAGAAGTTAAAAATCCCACATGAATGAAATGCTGTAGAATACAACCAAGATTTTATGACATATTTAAGATTATGACCAGAAATTCCTCCAATTTGAACATGACCAGAGCATGTATATGGATGAGTGGGAGTGGGAGTGGGAGAGAGGTTGAAAGTGAGAGTGTGTGAGAGAGTGAGAGAGCCTTACACCTTCTGTACACTGGATCAACGCCTGGTTTCATTTTAGCTGAATGATTGCATGGTTAAAGTATGGAGAATAAAGGACCTGATGTTCTTCGATCTTGGACTGATTTTCAGTATGATGGCGGTGAGGTTTGTGAGGTGGTAATGATGGGAAAATGATGGGAATTGGTAAAGCATGAATTTATTTAATTTTTTTTAACTTGGTTTATTTGCAATTTCGGCCAACAGAACTGTTTTTACAACGACTTTTCTGAGGGGTGTGGGTTATTTTTTCCAACTTCGGCTGCCAGAATGCCAGAAGTGTCTCAGATTCACAGGAAGAGGGCGGAGTTTGTGCCAGGTGGAGTTTGAGTTTGAGTTTTCACCAACATTGAGTTGTTCCAGAACGCCGGAACCGACATGCGCCATAACTTCAAAAACACTCTTCGTCCAGGATGTTCATCACCGTGGTTATGGTGAACAGGTGTAGGGGAAGGTGGAGGTGAGAAATCCTCCACAGCTGAAGAAATAGTCCATATTTAATCAAAGCTACCGGCAGGTTTGTTTTGGTGCATCTTGAACACTTTTGGCCAAGAACTTCAAAGGACGTCCTTTTTCAAAAGGAAATTACATCGACACACTAAAGTAACTCGTGACACTCGGGCTATTTCATTGAAACTTTAAAAAAAAAATGTCGGTAAGAAACAGTCTCTAGGTCATGACTAATTACGCATGATTCAGAAATTCTGTAAATACACTAGCTAGCCGCTAGTTAAGTGCGAGCGAACGGAGTTAAAGACAGACAGGATGTCAGCGCCAGAATTTTTACAAGCGTTTAATCAAAAAATGCTTCTTCATGAATATTAGCTATCTGAAGCCCACTTCTAACAACATTCCAATGGAGGACTGTACTTTCCTCAACTTAAAACTAATCAGCAGAAAACATCGGAGATCTGCCTCCTGACTGCACCTGTAACTGAGTAACAAAGATTTTTTTGTTCCACTTTCTTCTCAAAGCAGAAAAGGACAAGATCTTGAAGAGAGAAGTACAGTTAGGTCATTGTACACAGAGGAAGGACTTGAAAGCCCTGCAGGCTCATCTGACCAGATGAGCCTGCAGAGTCATCCTCAGATCCTCTGACCTGCAGCAGCGTGAAGACCACCACGAGGGGACGGAACCTAATAACCCAGCCCTTTAGTAAGAAGAGCAATGCTGAAGGACTCCCAGTTCCGCAAAGAGACCGATACCGAGACGAATACTTTCAGAAACTTCCAAGTGATCTTACGTGGTGTAGCGGCAGCATGACCCGCCCCGTACGTCACGGTTTCATTCTGGAAGGAAAGCACCTAAAAACAGGAAGAACTAAATCATCTCGGAGGTGATTTACTACCGCGACTGTAATCGCCTGCTCTGAATCCGATTAGAAAAGCTCATTCAAAACACATGCGTCCAAAGTAATGAAGCTTTATTTCTTTTGTTTTGTGATATTTTAGGTTTTAAAGGAAAAACAACACAAAAAAACCCAGCCAAACCAAAACCAACCTCTATTCAACGTTTTAGTTTTATTTGAATATAAAAAGTCTTGTTACTTTGCCTTTATAAAACATCTTTTACACAAGCTTTTACAACACTAGTACCTTTATTTACACATTTTTCCCCACTTGCTGCATTTTTAAACTCGTGTGCAAATTTCTATTTTTATTCAGACATCTTTTGTGCTTATTATTAATTTTTCCCCCCAGACGGTGTTTGATAGATCAGACCCTAAAACACATGAAGGCATGTCTGAGGGGAAAAGAGGACGTCTGATCAGTGTAGTAAAAGCAAGAATTGTTTCCAACAGATATTTTTTTTTCATAACCAGCCGTATAATCCTTTCTTCCCTGAGAAGAGCTTTGGCTAACTAAAACTCCCAGCAGACTGAAAAAGGCAAAGTTCTTCATATTTTTGGCCAGGACGTAGCATTTTTCTTTCATCACCTCACACACAGGCTCATACAGAAGCTGGCAGGAGGGTGTTTGGGGTTTTTTCTTTTTTCTTTTTTTTTGAAGGAGGGAAAAAAATACTTGAAAGGCATTCAGTTCCACTGCTGGTATTTCTGTCAGCGGTCACAAAGCTTCAGGTGAAGTACGGAGGATAAAAAGCGAGGCCGAAACCCAACAGCTGGCCAGATGCAGAGGTATTCTTGCTGTCTGACAGAGGTGGTGATCTACCCTGTGGTCCTGCGCTTCTCTACAGCTGAGCCGACCACAGAAACTGGATTAAAGTGCTCTGTTCACTCTGCGTTTCCCAATGAATGGTGCATCAAAGAGAGGCTCAGGAGGCGTGTAACCCAAAACTGTGTGTGTGTGTGTGTGTGTGTGTGGGGTGGGTGGGGGGGGTGGGGTCAGCTGGGCTCAACTCCACTTTAAGTAGGACATGGTGAGAGCTGAGAGTCACGTGAACACACAGCGTGGACACACCATCAACGCAGGTCACTTTCACTCACAACGAGCCGCAGCAGCTTCCACAAAAAAGAAGAGGGGGAAAAAGGGCACACGTGAAACGCAGCGTGTTTTCATCACCGAAATGCTGAAAATAAATACAGCAGCTAACAGAAACTAAAACCAAGAAAAAATATATATATAAAAAGTTAGATTAAAAGTGGGATTTTTTCACATTATGGTGTTTCACACAAAATGCTACAGATGGTTTGGTTGTTTGTAAGCAGGATTGCACAAAACCTACAAAAAAACGATTTTCATGAAGGGTGTAGCGGGGTCGAGGAATCACCCATAACATTTTGGAACAATCAGAGTCATGGTGCAGATTTTAGCTTCACTTTCGCTAATGTTGCGAATCTAGGAGATGTTGTAAAATCCAATAGATGGCATAAAGTTCAATAGTGACAAAACATAGTCAATGTAGAAATACGATGACGGCATTGCAAATCTATCCCGACATATGAAGTGGTTGTAGAGTTGCGTATCAAAGAAGAATCAAGCGCCGTCCTCGGCGGGGGTCCGAGTGTACTTCAAGTTCAAAACTAGAACCAAATTAAAAAACTAGGAACAAAAAAATTTTTTTTTAAGTTTTTAAATGAATCTAAATCCTATTGCTAACTGACTGAAATAATGTGCAGCAAAAATATAAAAAAATGATGACTAAACAAAAACTAGAAAGTGCTAAACTAAACAAAAACCTGTTACTAAACTGAAAAAAAAATGCATATATTTGTCAAGTAAAATTAAACTGCTTTCTAAACTCACTGAAATAAAACATGCTAAATAAATAAACAAGTAAATAAATAAAGCAAAACTACAGCTAAACAAAAGTTTTTCTAAGCTAGACACATTTCTAAGCTAAACTAAACCCTATTGCTAAACTAATGAAAATAAATGTAGTACAAGAGAAAGATTACAAACTGGAACTGAACCTGTAACAAACAAGGTACAAAAGTGACATCATTCAAAAGTGGAGCTAAATAAAAGTGAGATATTACTGACCAAAGCTAAAGCCTGCTAAACTAATGTTGATAAACAAACAAACTCTGAAACATTGCCTCCTAAATAAATAAAAATAATAAATAAATAAATAAATAAATAAATAAAAAAAGAAAGGGAAAAAAAAAAAAAAAAAAAGACTTGTTTTCAGTTTTAGTCCAAACTCGTAAAACTCTGGTTTTGGTTTCCAGAACAGCAGTGTGTAGCGTGTTCATCTAGCATGCGGTTCCTTTACCAATGTTTCATCTGACTTCCTAACTAAAATCATGGTCATTAAAACAGAAAGAAATAAAAACAAATGGAAATGAACAAACTAAAGGCTAATGACTGAATTTTAAATGAAAACTGAAAATAGAAATAAATACACCACCATATCCACACACACACTTTTCCTGTGTTTATTTGGGTCTTGTTTACATGTTGTGTACATGTTTAGCGAGCCTGTTGAGTCAGTCTTACACCGCTCTCGCTCTCGCAATATATATTTTTTTCCTTTTAGTAGTCACAGTCTTACAGGAATGAGCTGTAACGCCACACCTCAATGACCAACACTGATGAGTAAGTGATGTTACATATAATGTTAGGGACATTTCTTCATCTTTAAACAAGCCTCAGACAGACGACAAAAGCAAAAATATTACCACCACCATTAATATAATTATACTTGAGAACAAGATGATAAGTTTGCATTAAGGAGGTGTACATGACATCAGAACACGTTAAACCTCATCCATCAACGTGGCAGAGCTTTACTGGAGGTCACCGCTCTCCAGACTGTTATTATTCACCGCTAATTGTTTTTCCCTCCCCAACCTAATTGAGAGCTCCTGCAGATCACTGTCTGGCGTTTGGAACATGGCCTTCCCATGAACCTTGCCAGCTTCCATGCATTCAGGCAACATGCACTTCCACACTTCATTAGCTTCTCTGTGCATGATAATCAGGAAATCCTGCCCAACCTGGGTTTCAAAACACAAAAACCAAAAGCCAAGACCTCACAGGAAATTATGAAAATACACTTCATAAGTTCACTTCACTTCACTTATTCATTAGATATGAAAAACAGTCCAGCTCCAGACCCATGTTTGTTATCTGTTGTTTACGCTGTATGTATGAGGATGCAGGAAGGAAGTGGAGCGCAATATTGTTTACAAAAGAACATCGATAACCTAAAGCCTGCAATTACAGCGTGCTCAAACCGGACTCCACCAAGCCCCAAAGCCCCACACTTAAGGTCAAAATTCCATTAGACACACCCTTAGGGTATCTAACGTACCTTCCTGTGGTTCTTCTTCAAAACATGCTTGCAGAAGTCGGCATCGAAGCTTTCGAGTCAGGCTTGTGTGATATAGCAATGTCATAACAATAAAGTAGTGACATTTATGCTGATTCTGTATATTCCATCACCAGACCTGCAAACCTTTACACACAGTGTAGGAACACCGCATTTTAACACCATGTAGGTGCTCGGAACGCTCAAGTATTAACTGACACCAACTGGAAGCCCCGCCCACTCTGTTTTGTAAAAGGATTAATATAAAAAAAAATGCAGCCGAGGCCAATTCTTACCCACCAGTCAGCTCTCCTCCATCACAAGACAGCCGACACGCGCTTCCTCCGAGACACACGAAGCTGCCGACTCTGTTTTTTCGGACTGGCTGTTTTAAAACACACACACACACACACATGCGCACACGCACACACCTTAAAGCTGTAACTTTTAGCACAGAGGGCTTTGCTCTCTTGGACTCTCATCGTCTGGATTCAAACCTGCCAGTAGCGAGCGCTTCTATTCAGTGGAGTTTTTCCAATTGCCACTGCCAGCAAGCAGTTCCCGACCACACAGCTGGGAACACCATTTCACCCTCTCCGGATCTCCTTAAACCTAAAATGGTGGGAATACTGGTTTTCCTGGTATTAATCAGTTCTGGACAATTACATCATTTGTTTTTCAAATCAGTAAATCATAAGCAGGGAACAAATCAATATTCCACCAGGAGCGAAGGAAGAAGGCGGCCTGGTCTGAGGAGTATCATTTTCTTTTCCATCATGTGGACAGCCGGGAGCGTGTGTCGCTTACCTGTGGAAGAGATGGTACCAGGACGCAGTATGGGAAGAAGGCAAGCTGGTGGAGGCAGTGTGATGCTCTGAGCAATGTTCTGCTGGGAAACCTTGGGTCCTGGCATTTATGTAGATGTTACTTTAACACACGCCCCCTACCTAAACACTGCTGCAGACCAAGTACACACCTTCATGGCAACATCATGTTCCCTAATATCAGTGGCCTCTTTCAGCAGGATAACACACCCTGCCACATGCAAACATTGTTCTGGAATGGTTTGAGGAACATGACAAACTGTTCAAGGTGTTGTCTCCAAATTGCCAATCTCTCTCTGATCCATGGAGACTCCACCACGTCAATTACAGGACTTACAGGCTCAGCTGCGAACGTCTTGGTGCCAGATACCACAGCACAGCTTCAGAGGCCTGGGGAAGTCCACGCCTCAACGGCTCAGAGCTGTCATGGTGCCACACGGTGGACTTTAAAGGAATATAATCAACTTGTGAGTGCTAACAGTGAGAGTCCTCATCATCACACCACCGGCTCGTTGAGTACGTTTCTACAGCAGCACGACACAGTGTTTTAGTTAAACTTTACGTTATGAAAGACATGAAATAAAAATGACACAAAAGGGATCCAAATCAAACTGCTTTAATGAAGAAAGGAAGCAGTCATGAGTTTACAATTACTAGAACCAGAGTCTCTAAACGGAGACTTTACTCAAGAAAGATTTCCTTGTTTTTCTAATTACACACAATGAATTCAAATGGAAAGAGGAGAAACGGTCAGTAAGTGCATCCGTTTTGTTTTTGTTTTCTTTAAACTGCCAATGTTCATTCCTACCTATCGAAAGAATAAAAAGAGTAGAAAACTAGAAGGGAACAAAAAAAATGCAGTTTGCAAAAGCAAAAGATATAAATATATCTTTTTTTTTTTTTTTTTTTTTTTTTTTACACAAAGCCAAACGGTGAGAAATGTCAGGAGATAAATAGCAACCATCAAAACTAATCTGAGATATAAATTAAACGGTAACCCAGAATTTGATCCTAGAAAATAAGTGGGAGAGAATATAAGGATAAAGCCTCCTATAAAAAAACCTTCTATCTTTACAGCAGATTACACAGTGAACACGCGCTAGGATCCATCCCGCACGTTTATCTACTCCACGTTGGCGGGAAATCCCGGCCCACGCAGACAAACGTGTAGGACGTGGACAAGTGTCCAGTTTGAACAGCGTATGCCTTCCAAGCACCAAGACGGCTAATGGAGGGAAATCGGAAATTAATCAAGTTCTGAGATATTCTGAATTCATCGCTAGCCAAATTAGTGCTAATAAAATATCCTGCTTTTAATCCATTTGATCCGTGTTTTGAAATCCAGAACACGCCCACCATAAACAAAACACTTTTCCACAGACACGGTGCTGGTTTTTTAGATGATGCACAAAGCTCTCAGGACATAGGAGAACAGGTACTACTTCTTGAGGGAAGAAAATTGTACGAGTGGTGTTTGGATGCTGGTCAAGTTCACTGGAATTATAGTCGTAAGAAAAGGTTTGCAACGCGAATCATCATAATTGCAATGAAAATGTCACCACGGATGGAAAAATCGGTATTCCAGGCACCAGGAATTCGCAGATTTCTGTGCCACACCCATGCTATATATTTTTTTTTTCTTTTTTTTTTTTTTTAAATTCATCGTTTCCTTGTGAACCAGAATTAGAAAAAAACGTTCACAAAATGAAAGCTCATTCATCAAGCATGATTTTAAACGTAATGCTCTTCACAGTGATGCGACGAACCTCAATCCCAATCCAGTAACTACAGCACACACTTCCGAATCCCGCCAGCCGCCGCACCGCGCACATCGGCCGAGAAGCGATCTGGCCGTCAGTGGAATCATTCTTTACTAGCCGGAATAATTAATGACGGACGATCTTTTCCGAATCACAATGAGCGAAATAAACAGCAGAGCGAAGCTTACTAGTATAGCAAGTGCAGGTTTGTGAAAACAAGTTTGTCGTTTTTCTTGTTTTAATATATTAAACGTTCTCTTAAGGACAAATCTACATCTTTCCAGCCCCGAAATGCTGTTGGACAGGAAACAAAGAGCTTAAGTTCGTCTCCGTCACAACAGCTCAAGTAACGTATTTAAACTGTGCTTTGCTGACAATGCTAAGAATGTTACTGTTTAGTAATGTGTGTTTAGGGTAACTCGCCAAAACTATGCTAATTTGTTGTCTTGCTATTACTGGTGTCTGAGATTATTGAGGTTTTTTATTTAAACGCTAGAGAGGAACATTTTTTTCTAGTCCCAACATTCGCTGAACAGTCATCGTAAACGTTCCCTCGTTTCGAAAGTTTACGTTATGGACCTTGCGTCACCGATGAACCGGGTCTGTAATTACGCCTGAATATCAGGTCAGAATGTTAAAGCATGTCACATGAACTGCATTACCGCGTTAACGGATACGACTCGAACTCGCACGTCACGGTCAGACGGACAGATTCTCAACGCAAGCTACAAACGCAGCGTGACCGTTTCCTGTGACGGTTATTGTGAGCGTGCTAGAATTTATATTCTCGGAGCGTTAGTTTCAAACCGCTCATGTTGCTTGTTGATCATCTCCTGTGGGCGTGGCCTGTCCGGCTTCATTTTTCAATCCTTCTGATGAGATGGCCAGAACATATATCCTATAGCGCACACACGATTTATGCACACCGCTTTTATTTAAGAACGTATTTAAACACGTACTGCTTTACACGCCACTAGGTTTGCAGTCGGATTAGATTAGCAAAGCGAGCTAAGTGTAGCTGCGTGCACTCAACAGAGGCAACCACCACCTCTGCTTCCCTACTTCCTTCCTTTCAAGATTTCTTTCCTAAAGTCGCTATACACATTAGCTGTGTAGAGGTTGTATATGATGGTTATACTTTTCTTCCCACCACTCGTTTGGATTTGATGCTTCTTTAGTACCTAATTTGCATAAAATTGGGAAAATCTCAGTTTAAATGTCACTTGATGCTGAAATCAGGAAATACGTAGAAAACGATGGGTAGCTAGCGCACACGCGGGGTTTAGGGCTGCATCCGGACGCCTGATTATGCAGCATTTTGGCTCATAACCAGGTTTGGTGTTGAACCGCAGCAGCACCGTGTCAGTGGACAGAAGGGGGGGACGAGGATTAAGGAGCTCGAACAGGGTTTAATAAACAACTCGATCCGCACGAACGCTCTTACACACGCCGTGACCGTCATGTTTGGACATCGCCGTTTACGGTAAAAACAAAACATCCCTGTTTAAAAACAGAGCCAGGGTCTGAGGAGTCCGGGTCCAGAGCGTTCGCTGCCTGGGCGAGTCCGCGCGAAGCGTGACGTCACTCCATGATGGCTTTGTAGACGGCCGGCTCGATGTAGTCCTCTCTGTAGCGCGAGTTGATGAAGCGCTGCCTTTTCGAGTCCTGTTTGACTTCCTTCTCCACGAAGACTCCTTTAAAGCGCATATCCGACGCCACGGACTGGAGAGAGAGACGGAGAGACCACAGATCGATTAAAGGCACTCAGCGCCGCGCATGAATAATAAAGTAACTGCCGGAGTGGCTTCGTCTTACTCACCAGCCGTGCCTTTACACGTTTGGGCAGCTCCTCGTCCAGACAGTACACTTCCTCCCGCTTGACAGTCAGCTGAGACTCATCCTCGAACTCCAACTGGAGACGGAAATTAGGGTTCGGGAAGAGGACGAGTGAGAGAGAGTGAGAGTGAGAGAGAGATGAATATTCTGCTGTGTGAAGTATTTGGTATCTGCACTTCACTCAGGGACTGAAGCAAAAAATAAATAAATAAATCAATCTGACTGAATTCTCTCTCTTCGCATTTCCCCATCTACAATTTGTAAAAGTAGTTACAGATTAGGCTCGTACATGAGGGCGTGTCCACACTCTCCGGCATTTCATTTATTTATTTTTCAGAAACATCCAGCGCACTGCTGGTCTGTTCAGGGCGGATGCTTTTCCCCCGCCGCGCGTGCGGTCACTTCCCACGGGTATTCATGAGAAAAAGGTGAGCCTTGTGCATGTGCCCTTAACAAAATAACAACAAAAAGAAACCTCGCGTAACCCAAGTGACATCTCGCCGAAGTGTTTTAACTCGTCTGTGTTCAGCGGTACGAGCGGCTCGAAGCACTGCAGCGCAAGCAGGGTTTAAATCCGCAGGCTTAGAAGCAGGATTGAACAGGATGTTATAATGAACTGCAGCTCCAATTTTAGTTTTCCAAAAGGAAAGGCTTGAGTAATTGTACTTCCTTATTGTACTCGGGTGATATGATGAAAATGTATCACGATGTGATACTTTTATGATTCAGGAACGTGTGCGTGTTTATACTTGGGGGAAAATTTCTGAAGACCAAACTGTCTGTCTGTTAACGTTATGGGCTGCGCTTTCAGAGGTTGTAACTGTCAGGTAAAAAAAAAAAAAAAAACGACATAACGTCTATAAGAATATCACGACACCTCAGATAAATGTATCGTCACGATTTACCACAATATCGGTATGGTGTCGTTACATCACCCAGCCCTAGGCACCTTCCTGAAAGAGGTGTCCTCAAGAGGTTTGTTTTTTTTTTTTTTTTAAATATCAGCTTTAAGATTTCACCAGAATGAAGTCCGTTTGTTTTGTTGTTCATTCCACATTAGCGTTCATTCCATCGCAGTTAATAAAAAAAGTTCCAAGAATCTAACCGTTCCAAGTTTCTACTTTCCTTTAGAATTGACTTTCCGCTTCTTTGGGAGCGAGTTTGCGATCTACACGCGCATCATGGATAAACTCGCTCACAGTAAAAGATCAGAGGAGAGAAATAAGCGTGTGTGGAAGACATTAGTGAGAAAAGTGTGTGCGCGCTGCTGTGAGGTTTTGTTGTTTGTGTGACGTTATGTAATCACAGCAGGGTGATGAAACAGACAGATCCTCCTCGAGACAAACATGATGGCGGGGCACAAGTGGAAGATTTCCACACAGGTGTACAGGGGAACAGTTAACAGTTGTGTGAGAGTGTGAGTGCATGTGTGAGAGAGAGAGAGAGAGAGAGAGAGAGAGAGAGAGAGAGAGATTCTCTGACCTGGTACATGGGGATGACATGAGCCGCTACGAACTTGGCGCCATAGGTCAGGCCATCTGTCCAGCGCACCTGCACCACATCGCCCTCTGCTGGAGGCCCGAGTCCCACGCAGTCCCTGTTCTGTAACGAACAAAAGCGACGTTAAACCAAAACACTAATCGACATTCCACCGATCAGTGGAATTCCGTGCAGCGTTACGCACCACTATGTCCTCCGGGAAGAGATTGTCGCTGAACGAGCCGTCATCGAAGATGACCTCGTAGAACGTAGCTTTGGTGAGCTCCACCACGTCGCACTGGTAGTACCGGCCGTTTTTGTGCTTGCAGATGACTCGCTGTCCTTCCGCCAGCTCACGCAGAGACGCCTTGTTGCGCTGAGGAGGCAAAAGTGACGCAAACGGCATCCTGTCAGCCTGAACTCGTTACACAAGCAGTTCGTAGAGCGTTACATAACTAAAATGAAACCAAAACAAAAGCAGTAGGCAATAAAAGACATAACGTAATAAGCTGATAAGATGCTGTTAAAAAGAGTATTAAACACAGCGGTTACGGTTTCACGTTTAGATTAAACCTACTGATTAAAACGTATTGCCAGGGTTTTCCTCCTGTCGGTGCACCACTGCTGCTTTCCTCACAGCTGCTCGGGCTTTACTGACCAAACACAGACGCTCGGTCTCGCTTATGAAGCCGGATACAAGCGTAATGTAGGTCCTAAATCATTCATTCATACATGCGTTCACAAGACATTTGGTCTTCAAATCGTGCATGTTGGGAAAAACAAACAAACATTCATTCATATCCTACTCGTGCTCCCGAGTGACCGAAATACTCATCTAGTTCAAATCGAGCCGTTTTAATCAAGATCTAATTTCTGGATTAACTTGGAGGTCTGGATAATCATCGCTCACCACCGACGTATTCTGCCGGCATCTCACCTTCGATGGCACCTTGGTTTTTAGCTCCGCATTGAGTGGCAGAGTTTTCTTCTTTGTTTTCTTTTTTTTACTTTATTGTCCTTTAAACTGGTCTTTGTGTTCTTATTGTGAGGTTTGAAGGTTTTTTGCTATTCTGAGCAGTTTAAACCGCGACTTGAATGACTTCAGATCGTATAACCTGTACGGATTACTGATCCATTTTATCTGGAACATACTGTGGAGCTTAAACCGTTTACGCTCATTACTTCATCAGCGTTTAGCTGTTGCCCTTACACTGAAGCCACTTTAGAAAAGCTTTGGGGCTCTTGGCATAGCAGGGAGTCAAAATAACATCCACTTCAGCTTTTCAGCCTTTACCTTGAGCGCTCACTTCCTGCTCCAAGCTGTCAGGGAGGTTTGTGGGTGTCGCTACATGCAAATGAGCTGCATCAGGAACACACTTTGAAGCAACATTTCTGACGCTTTTGTAAATCCGGTGGAATTTTTTGGTTCGGTTTGGCATACTCAAACATTTACACACAGCCGTACTAAAAAGATTGATGAATGAGACTTTATCAGACAGAAACCTCTTCCTTTTCTGATATGATACTGAAACTCGGAGTATCAGCGGATATTAATACCATCTGACATTTTTACTAAGCTTTAAAATGAATTTTAACTGATGATGACTAATTATAACTAAATTTTCTATAAAGTCATTAATTGTACGTGTTACAGGATTGGATACATTTTATTTTCCCCCTCAGACATCCGATCCACCCTTTAATTGTATTTATTCGGCTTTTCCAGCCCTTGGTTTTGGGTTGCCATGGCTAGATTTTATGTGAAAAAAAAAAAAATGTACAAGAATTTATATAAGTTTTTTTGTTTTCGTAGGGAATTTTTTTTTCTTTTTTAACATTCCTAGTCATCAACCTATATCCTATATAAACTAAATATCTTTAATTATGAATAGATTTGGAAAATAAGCACATTGCAATTTTTTAAAGCTATAAAATATTTCTCAATCCTTTAATTTAATTACAATTGGAAGTATTTTCAGCGATTCATGACTTCATAAACGAATGATCAAAGTCACTTAAAACAAAAATAAATACTTCCAGTATTGCGCCGTGTGTGTTCATCGTAGCCCATTGTTGACATCGTGTATGGTTTACTGGGTGTGAAGAAGGCGCACGTGGTTTATATTGGTGTAAAGTGACGCAGTCGTGGCTGCTTTGAAGCATAAAAGCGAACATGATGACGAGACATTTCTGATCACCTCGTTCTTCTCCACGTACACAGCAGGAGGGATGAAGAATAACGCCTCGAGTTTCACATGAACGACGTGCAGGAAGATAAAGAGCAGGCGCAGGACAAAAAAAAAAAAAAAAAAAAAAGAAAGATAAATACACGTGACGGCGAGGCAGAGTAAACGTTCAGACAACGGTGTAATTGAGTGTGTGATCATGCAGATGTAAATATCAGCATGTGGAGCGAGCGCACACAAATGAGAGGCTATAAACTATAAATCTGAAGTTCTGTGCCGAGCTATAAAGCAGCTCTCGGTTTACTGACGGCCTTCAGGTTGATCTGCTGATATACATACAAGTGCAGACACGCACCTCGCAGGATTCCCGCCCTCCCTCACACCGCACTTTATCTAAACCGAGGCAGGTTCTCACGTAGTTCTTGTGTGTCTCGACTGTTCTTTGTTTCAGGCCAGAAGCTCTGGGTGTGTCCACACTGACGGCATCAATGGCCCGGTCCGCTTTATTTCCAGCCAAGTGGATTTTTCCAAGATGTGGCGTCCCGATGCCTTAAACGTTTGTGAATTTGAATGGAGGGCATTCATATCTTTGTGTTTTAAACAAGGAAGCAGCTGTGTGTGCTCGACATCCTGAAAGCTTAAACTATACCTCGTGACACAGGGGAAATAAAGTCTGTAATAAGTTTAAACGATTCAAACATAATGCACCATCAAATCAGCTGCTTCCGATTAGCTTTTATTCATTAGAATTAGCAATTCTCAAACTGTGCAATAAAATTTTTATTTATTTATTTTTTTAAAGTGTAAACAAGCTTTACAGGTAATAAAAAGGAGCATCAACACTTCGTTAAAGGACTCGTGCTGTAAAGCGCGGTGGAGACGCAGGGTCTGTAGACGTTCTACTTCACAAAAGTGTTTATAAACATATTCGTTTTTACGCTTGCGGTTACAGGAAGTTAGGAGGGAGGATTTGCGATAACGAGGGGTCAAATGTGTCGCTACTGACGCGTCCTTACTGCTGCTTCTCCTTCCTTTACAATTATGGCATTTTTTTCTCCTTATCTGTTGCCAGATCAGGCGCTTTCCCATCAAACTGACACATTATCACCTTAACGTGATTTTTAAAAAATCCCAAGTTTTGCTCCTGAGCTCATGTAAATTTACAGAGACTCAAAACTTCTATTTCAGATCGAATCGTATAATTGTCGATGACTGCCATTTTATTACTTAAACAAGTTTAAACCAATTATTTAATGGATCGTTTAGTTCTTCCTCCGAGGTCACCGCCATGTCTTTTCATACTACTGCTCATGTCGGCTTCGTCACATGGCAACATGAAGTAAAGCGCTATCCGCCCTCTTCCACATCCATCAGCCCACAGATGCCGTGACTGGCTAGCGTCACTGTGATTGACAGTGGGGAGAGAGCATGCCCCTCCCTCCCGGACAGCATGACCGATAATTAGTCACCATTTTATCATCTTCAGTCCTGTGATCTTCACCTTTTATGGATTTGTGGGTGTGGCTAAAATCTTATTTATTTATTTAAAATGCAGCGTGAGCAGGCTTGGTCGATTTACAGCGAATTGCCATTGATCAGCCAGAGTGTGAGAGCGTTACCTCGATGTTTATGCCTCCTTTGTGTCTCCAGCAGGTGAAGAAGACGACGAAGGGCCAGTCGTCGGGGTGCAGGTGGACGCCGGCCGCCTGAGCGCACGTGGGGTGGAAGGAGGACGAGCACCGGCCGTGGGAACACTGGACGCAGCACCCGGACACCTTCTTCATCCGCTTCCGACAGTACTGACATTTCTGCACAGTGTAAACACCCCTTCCTTTAAACAGCTCAGGATCATACTGCCTTTTTCACAGTAATTTCACAATATGTAGAAATGAGTGACATTTCCACAGCTCTCTTGCGCACTCGCTTGCGCACTCGCTCGCGCACACACTTACCAGTTTAAATCTCTGTAGCGGTATAGCGCTGAGATCGACCGGCCTGCGCTCGGAGATGTTCACGAATCTGGCTTCTAAAACTGCTACTGCACAAAATACATGCACCCACCTACACACACACACACACACACACACACACACACACACACACACACACACACACACACACACACACACACA
>JAQQZR010000018.1:16145406-16157971 GCA_030068235.1 Notoglanidium macrostoma
CTGCACAAAAGACATGCCCCCACCGCCACACACACACACACACACACACACACACACACACACCCACACACACACACACACACACCTTTATCAGGTCCACCTACTATACAGCTCCTAAATGTAGGCCCATAGGATGTGGCACATAAGTATTGGCACCCTCTAGTGTATCACTGAATTGATTTAATTGGATGCTGGTTCATTCTCAGTGTAGCTCTGTATGTATGTGTGTGTGTGTGTGTGTGTGTGTGTTCACTGCCTTTATTTGACATTTATGAAAATCACAAATATTGTTCTTGTGTGCCAATCAAACAAAACAGGGCAACGTTTCCTTTCTGTGCCAGTGACAAACTGCAAACACCACCATTTTTTTTTTAATCCTCTTGCCACAAAGAGGTCACGTCCACAAACATTGTAGTTTGTCTTTGCTAGCGACGACAGTGCCTCTGGATTGGATTAGCTACGTTAGTTACAGAGGTGTTCCTGGGTGCAGATGGAAAACATTTTGTTGTCCTTTTTTGGTTTTAAATGCTTAAATAAAAATAAATAAATAAATCACAGTAAATTTGAGCCTCTTTTTCGGCAATACCACACCAGATTCCACAGATTAAAACAGGAATAGCTAGTAGATTCAAGCTCCGCCCCCTAAAGGACAAAAAGGATGACTGAGGTTTGAATAGTTGATGCAACACAGCTTAATACACACTCACACTGGATATGAATCATTATTCAGAAATGGGATCACGGCCACACACTCTTCTCCAGCACATTTTTTACAAAAGAAAGTCTGCACTTGACGTGTGCGTGTGCGTTAGTCTCCCAGCGTTATTATTAGATCCACACCTTATTTGAACTTTATTTTCCCGTTTCTGAACATTGCTCTTGCAAGGCTGAAAATAACTTCTTAGGAGTGTTGCCAAGATGGCCGCCGCTACTCACTTGTCATTGTTGGCTCTCTGCAGTGCTCCTCCTCTTAAAGAACACAAACAGCAGTCCTGTGGGAGGGATTAAAAGAAAAAACATCATAAACCTAAAAGACACACAGACGCAGAACAGATAGTGAACACATCATGACGCTGCGTAAACAAACCCAAGTGAATAATGTCACGTATCTGCCGGATCACTTCGCCCCCCCCCCCTCCTTTCCTCCTTACATAAAACACCACCACAATCTCTCCTTACATGCTTCTAAATCTTTTTCTTGATCTGTAAAACCTATAAGGTCCACATCCACCCTCGTTTGTGTCAATATGTCTAGTGGGTGGAAGAAATGGCATAATCCTGGTAACATCACGCAGACTGTTTTATCATACTAATAGTAAAGTATGTAAAGGTTAATGCTACACAAACGAACGTGTTGTGTTGTGAGCCGTGTGTTCGTATGGTGTGTCAGGATTTACATCCTGTAATTGTACGGTTTACCCAAAGCGCACAAATTTACTGCCAACATCACCGCTTTCGTACCGTACGCTGCACTGCTCTCCGGCCCTTTATCTGTTCACTCCCTTCTGCTTCTTCAAGACGTCCTACAAGGACACGAGGCTTTTTATGGCATCCCGGTTTGAATGCCACCGATCAGATCTGAAACTAATCCCACTACCATCTTTTTCTTAAATAGCCTTTTTTTTTTTTTTTTTTAAGGTCGTACAAATCAATATTTTCAGAGCGCCTCGACCCATCATGCATTATTTACCTTTATAAAATATAAAGTATATATAATATACTATATTTATATATATATAATAAAATATATAGTAACGTATATAAACACACGTGTGTGTGTGCATGTGTATGAGTGTGAGTGTGAGAGAGAGAGAGAGAGAGAGAGACACTAATATGCATATGGGATGGGAAAAATAGACACCAGATCTATAATCCTTTATTTCTCTTTCATAAAATAATAATTTATTTTATAGCTTGCATCAAACACGCAAAATGAAATGGAGAGCGCCGCACTGCACCCTGCTAAACAAGCCAGAGCTCGCGCGGCCGTCACGGCCTAGCTAAACAAGACACGCACGCTCAGTCCGTGCAGTTCCGTAAACAATCGCACTTTTATTTATTTGATTTATCCTGAACTGGAATATCTGATCAGACGGCCTTTAAGACCACATGCCAGTAAAATAATACTTTATTAGACATTTTATGACCTTAGATTTAGCAAATCTAATTTAAGACATGACTTTTTAAGGATCCGCAGTAACCCTGAGGTCATAAGCTACATGGATTAATGCACTTTTATACCTGGAATATACTGCGGCGTTTAAACTGTTTATTACGTTTACAGCGTTTAGCGGCTGCCCCCGGCGTCAACATCCTCACGCTAGTGCACTCGGTCAGGGACTAAACAGCATCGAGAACATTTACTCATAACCACTCACCTTAATTCACTGGCATTAAATAAAGACAATTAGAATACAAACACACATTTTGAGAGAGAGAGAGAGAGAGAGCCAACACAAACGCATAAATTAAGACAAAAAACAAATCATTCCATAAGACGTAAAACTCCTCCACTTATGGAAGATTTAACACTGACTTATTATTCTTCTTACTAGCATCATTAAATATTTTTATTGGCATAGAAGTCAAAATTCCTCTTCTGGTTTTCAGTCTTTCCCCTGACAGTTCATTTCCTGGCTACAGCTCTCTGTGCACTTTACCTTTTATGGAGATTTGTGGGCGTCGCTACATGCAAATGAGCCGTGCCAGGTAGCGTGCTTTACAGCTCATCAACCCACAACGTTTACTTCCTGAAACTTTTGTAAATCTGATGGAAACCTTTTTACTTACAAACATTTACACGGGGCCTTACATTTTAAATGACTAATGTGTTAAATGTGCTTTAGAAATAAGATTTACATCCTTAATTACAAGATAAATCTCATTTAACAATAATCCCAAAAGTAATATTTCAAACAGGATGTGAGTGATGTTGTATCTGAATAATGCCTGCACTGCTTTTTTTTTTTTTGTCTGATATTATACCAGTAATGACACACAAGCTCTCACCTGAGTTAAAGCGTTAGCCTCACAGCGCGAACACCTCCATCCGTCCAGACTGCTGCCCCGAGGCACGCCGTAGCAACCTGAGGAGACACACAACACTCACTGTTTTAGCAGAAATGTTTTGTGCGTTATAAGAAATCAGGGCACGTAATGTTCGATATTAGAGAACGTGCTTAATTAATTTCTTCACTATATATAAACCTAAGCAATTTGCAGTTTTCATAAGCACTTGAATAATCTATGAGTGAGATCAGAGGTCAAGTGAGAGCCAGAATTAATTTCCCAAGGTATCTAATTAAAGAAAACACCTTCAGTAGCTTTGACTCATTAGCAGAGTAAAGGTGTGAAGCTAATCCTATAATAAGAGCCTTAAAGCCCCTGGCTTCTGAGTAAGAGCTTTTAAAGCACCAACACATTCGCATTCCGCAACATGGCGCAACATGAACAGGTCGCACAGCCGCGTACAGAGATACAAGACTTTACGCCTCACAGGTAAATAAACAGCGACTGATGTAAAAGTCAGTGGTGGTGGTTGTTAATGATTAGATTTATTTTTGGGTCATTTGGTTTCTTCAATTGGCTGTAAATTCTCAAAACGTGTTCATGACACGTTTGCATTTAGCCACGCCCACAGGACGCAGAAAGAGCTGAAAATGGTGACCAACTCTTCCAGAAAAACACAGCTATTTAAGCGTACCAGCTAGCATAAACACCTCAACACTTCCTGTTTGTTTGTTTTTTTTAAACTGGGTGCCATTACTTTTGTCATAATTGAAAGACTAATCTTATGCGTTTTAATTTACAG
Source organism: Notoglanidium macrostoma (assembly GCA_030068235.1). Taxonomy (NCBI): domain Eukaryota; kingdom Metazoa; phylum Chordata; class Actinopteri; order Siluriformes; family Auchenoglanididae; genus Notoglanidium; species Notoglanidium macrostoma. Next base: position 16,149,218 of record JAQQZR010000018.1, read on the forward strand.
ATTAGTGTCTAATCAATATAAGGAAGTGATTTAAAAATGTTATGGTGTAATTTGTATCAGGGAGAAAAAAAAAAAAAAAAAAAAAATCCCAATAACTCGTGTGCGATTATACGATCTGAAGCCGATCACTCGAAGCTCACGCTTCGTATACGTAATTTTATAAAAAGGAAACGTGGGATGTGAATTTTTGCAACAAACCTGACCTAAAAATGATCTTCGGTTGAACAAAGCTCTAGAGATTTTCCCCCCACGAGCAGCGGGTGCATCGTCTTCCCTCCCCCGCACTGAAGACGACGCGAGAGTTTACGGGTCACGGGTGCGAAACAGCCGCCTGCACGTTCACACCAAGGGAATCTCGGCGAAAACGTCTGGTTTTGTTCCAAAACTACTTCGAAAGCGATCCGAGAGAGCAAAGTGACGGCGATCACGTCAAAATCATGTCGACGCTACTTCTAATGCTTGAAGTTTCTGTAAAAGCTGATCTGACAACAGCGCAGCTGCAAATCACGTTTATATTATTAGTAAAGCGTTCGTTCGGATACGTTATCGTTTCTACGGTAACTGCTGTATCCTGTAACAGCAGGACATGGAGTGTGTTATTCCTTACTTATTCAGTAACCAAAGGAACTATGATTGGTGTAAGCAGCTCACTGATGACACTCACTGGTGTGTACGCGCACGGAGCACGTCGAGCAGCTGACCAGAGGACTGGCTCCGTCCTCGTCCAGGTTCGGAGTGGACAGCTGTCCGTCTGAACTTCCCGCGAAGCACATCTCCGGGATCAGAGGCTTCGTACTCGGCTTCTCCCCGCCGCTAGACACGGATGTTCCCTGGATCAGAGTTTTCAGCTCGTTCTGGGAAGAGCCGGAGATGGGCACAGGCGTGGTGTTAGAGCTGTTCATCAGTACTACCAGCATGCATGTATACACACACACTTTTCATATACAAGTTTACACGTTTTGCAGTCAATTAAGCCGCTTTTCCCCTGCAAGGTATCAGCTTTGTGGTTGGTTTTCCACTGCCAAAGACACAGACGCGCAATGGAGGATAAATAAAACGTACGAGTGTGAGGTGCAAAAAAAAAGAAAAACAAATTCATATTTTTTAAAAATCTAGCAAGCTGATTGGCCCGCTGTAACAGTCCTCATGTACCTCATTAATTATTTGCGAATGAACAGATTCCTGGCCACACATCAATACCAAATCACTTCATATCAGACTACGATACGAATTATATTCTACCGATTATGAGTCATATTATATAAGACGCAATGGTGTCAAATATTGAATCGCCGCCTTGAGAATCGTTTTGGAAAAGATTCAATAGCAGTGTCACACATGGTGGTACGGTCAAACATCGACTCGCTGCTTTAAGAAACCAATCATATACGATCAGTTCAGTGACGTCATCAAACATTGAATCACTGCCTTATGAATCAAAATCATACCGAAGGAATCCTGATATGACCAAAACCATTCAAGTTAATAATGATCGTAATAACATTTCTTTACAACCTAGTCCATCTTTGCTGAGTGCATCAGTTATAAATTGTTAGCTTTAGCTTTGTGCATTATTGGAAGAAAGGCGTGCTCCTCATGTCCGTCTGGTCCGTACCTGTTCGTACATGTGGAAGAGGCTGCACACTGCGCAGTACGGAGGCTGGAGACCCAAACGCCGGTTAAATTCCCGCTCCACTTTAAAGCTGCGCAGTATCCGTTTCTGCCAGAGGGGCATGAGTAGCAGGGCCCACGGGTCCGATTCCTGAGAGTCTACACTGATCTCCACCTGCTCCTGCAGCTCTGTACAACACACACACACACACACACACGTCAGCATAGATCAGACTGAAACGTACAGGACGTATATATGAACCTACTTCTATGGACAAAGTGGATGTGAATGCACTTAAAAGTAATACATTATGCCAAAATAATCAACACTGGATCAATACAGAGCCCTGCATAAGTATTCACCCCCCACATGGTGCTATTGGTCAGGCATGCTCTCTAATGGACTCCAGATTCTTCCAAGCACAACTGTATTTCTACTGAGGTCACATGACTCAGTACATATATCATTTAGTGAAATGAAACCTTCATCGCTGGAGCTCTCTCTGAGCAGCGGGTGGAGCTGAGGCAGGTTGCTGAGGGGCTGCAGCGTCCTCTTCATGCTCTTGTTCTCTTTCTCGTCTTCCGTTTCCTCCTGCGGTGAACAAAGCAGTGGTTTTAACATCCAAACATAAACCTTCTATACATCCTGTTACTGTCATGGCAGAAGAGCCGTGAGGACTGGGGACAGCTGTCAGATTTCATTATGGTGAAACTTTTAAACAAATTCAGAAGGAAAAAAAAACCCAACAACAGATGTAGCTGATCTAAAGCGCTCTTACGGAAAGAAAAATACAGAACCACAAACTACAGCCTAGGCGTAGGAATAAAAATACTAATTCCACAGCTGTTTACTCCTGTATGCTTCAGTTCTTTAACTGCGCTTCCTCGTTTCTTAGCTCCTCCCTCCGAAAAGGAAACGAGATGTAAATGAAACCCTAACCTGAGATGAGCCGTTCTCTCTTATAAACCTGACCTTAAAGTGTGTTCGCTTATTGACTGCACGCATTGTTAACTATAAAAGAACCCTGCTGCACGTATCCTTCACGTTAGAGCCTGACTGGTTAATCAGTGTGCTGATATGACCTGACTGCTGATAAATCAGTATCTGCGTTTATAAGAGCTGATAAACGACAATTAAAAAACAGAGACAGAAGATGGCTCCTTTAACCATGTTATGAGTGTTGCTGCTGTGGTGTTGTTTGTCCACCAGAGGGCACACTGCAACAACTGTTTGGTATTTCAAACACGCGTGTTGCCAATCACAACAAACAGCTGACCGAAGCAGAGTCGAGCAGAGTAGCAACGGCGTGTAAAACAGATGGTGGCGTTCGTGATTTAAATAAAAAAAATAAAAAAAATTGTTTAAAAGAGAGCGGGAGGTCAATTTCAGTTGTACACAAATTATTGGCATACATGTAGAGATTGTATTTTGTACGTATTTTTCACCGATACAGTTCCTGTAACGCTGCACATTTATATTTGAGTGAGGATTCTTTCCCCCTAAACAGACTTCACTTGAAAACACAAATGTGCATATTTTCCGACGAACAGTTATGAAGTTATGTATATATGCCTTATGTAGTTTTATTTTACTTCAATTTATATCATTTTATTTATCTTATGGCGACTTACATGGTGTTTCAGTGCCATTTCATTTCATTTCGACTCTACACTGATGTGATTACCTTATCTTAATATTTATTTCTATTTTTATTATTTACTGACCATATGTTTTATTTTTATTAAAATTATTTTTTCTCAGTATTGTTATACGTTTTTATTTGGATGACATGTCTGCCTTTTTTCGAGGGGTGAAGATGGGCTGATCGTAGTGGTCATCAGAAATCACAGACCTGTTAAACAGTTAATGGTACCGGTGCCAAAACTCCCCGACTGGGCAGGACCCGCTTCACTCAGGGTTCTGCTCACTTTGCCCTCCTCCTTTTTTTTTTTTTTTTTTAATCAAAGCATAGAAATTGACCTTTGTGCAAGGATTCTATTTGCACACACACTTTTTATTTAATAAAATATTATACATTTTGTATTTCTGTATCATTTTTGGTACGGGTGAAACATAGTTATATACATCGCAAAAATAAATAATTTTATGCAAAATAAAATAAAATGAAAAATTTTCAATCCTATTTGTGCGTCTGCGCTGTGTCCTGGAGTGCGTGTGTGTGTTCCTCACCTGGTGTGTATCTACGTTGTGTTCTGGAGTGTCTATGCTGGGGTTCAGCTTGGGTGTGGGTTCTGGCTCAGACTCAGATTCGGACTCGGACTCGGACTTGATGAAGTCCTGGATTCTGGGCGGTTGAGGTTTACAGAGCGTGGCTTTAGCGGCGTAGGTGTGGACCTGCAGGGCGTCAGAGGGGCTCAGGGTCCTGTGGAAGAGTAGGCTGGCCACGCCCGGCTTGCTGGAGGTCCAGGGCAGGGCAGAGAGGCAGTGAGGGGCCATGGGGACGGTGGCGATGGACAGGTAGCTTTTCCTCTGGGCCTGAGGACACACCGCGTCCAAGCCGGAGGTTACAGCGGCGTTTTCCGGTTGAACGCAGACCGCGGTCTCGAAACGAGCGCCGAGCTTCAGCCACTTCCTGCTGTCTGGAGGAGATTTTACACTTGAATGACTGCTGCACTCTGAAAGCAAAACACTGCACATTCACATAGACTGCACTCCAAGTGATTAGACAGATCAGACAGACAGACACGGAGAGACAGACAAAAAGATAAATATAGACACACATGTCGATAGACAGATAGACTTAAAGATAAAAAGAGAAGAAAAAAGAAAAAACAAATACAGACAGAGAGATGGACAGACTGACTGACTGACCACAAAGAAAGACAGGGGAAGAACAGACGCAGACAAACTAAGAGAGAGAGTGATGGAGAGAAAGAAGGAAACAGATGGAGAGGGCATAAATGGAGAACACAAAAGAGAAAACAATGAAATAGAAAGAATGAAAGGAAAGAAAGAAAGCAAGAATTTCTCATGGATACATGCACGGTAAGAGGAGGGGAGCGGCGTAACCAACGCACGGGTGCTGTCCCGGCTCGGCTCGGTCTGTGGAGACAGGCGTCCCTTCTTCCCGTACTCGGAGTCGTCCTGCGGCGCGTCACTCTTTGGCAGAACATCATCCGGTACCTCCAAACAGACACGGTGCCTCTTAGTCCCGATTCTCTGTTTGGCCACACTGAGAACAGGCACAAAGAAAAAAATTATTCGGCATCGCTTATCATTTAACTTGAACTAACAAACAAGACAAAACAAAAAAAGATGATCCGAGCTCGTGAAGAACATTATTATCCATAGGAATAACACTGCACGGATCCTGGTACCATAATATCCGTATGGACAGAAGCACACATTCCCAAAAGATTTTATTTTCACCTTTTTTTAGACGAGTCGGTGTTCCGGTTCTGAGTGCAGGGTTCTCGATGGCCGAAGTTTCCTTTCTTGCCTCCGAGGAATTCCGCCGCCTCTGGAGTGGGTTTGGTGTGATCGATGGGCGCGTTGTCCTTCCCCGCCAGCCACAACTCGTAGCGCTCGGGCTGGAACTTCCTTACAAATACGTCCATGGAGATCTTCACCATGTCCTTCCGACACGAACACTGCGGCAGAGAGCGTGAAACTGAACCCGAACAGAGCGCACGAGAGACAGAAACACAACTACAGCCAAGCTCAAGCTCACCAGAATGGCCTGCTTTCCGTAATCGATCCACCGCAGCGTGGCAAAGTTGGTCGACTCGGCGCAGTTAAATCCGTGATTGAACCCGGCGTGGTAGCCGTACGGGAACGTCACCATGAACTCTCCAGCTTCCTGAGTGATCTAAAATACAGAAACACGCCAAAATGGTCGCATCGGGTGTGATGCAGAAAGGAAAGGAATAGTATTGAATTGAAAACGCTCACCTTTTCAAAAGGGATGCCGTATTTCTTCAAAATGGAGGGAGAGATCAGGGTCATCTTGTGTCTGAGAAAAGCCTCGCAGTTTTGAGAACTTCCAGGAAAGAATCCTGTGCAGGACAAGAGCTAGAATTAAGGCTGATTACATTTTCATAATCAAATATATTTTAACTGCAATTCAAAATATATCCAGTGGGGGGGGGGGGCAAATGAACCGAAATCAGTCCTGAATTTCTCTCTCACTCACACACGCGCACACCCACACACACCTATGAATAATTAAGAATATATATATTTTTTAATTATTTCACAAACAGAAAGTCAATAACATACAAGTCTAAACTACGTAGCAGCTCAGCTTCCACATGCGATATCAGTATTTGGTGAACTTAGAAACTCATCCACGGTGTGAGAACAGCAGTGTTTCGATCACTGTGCAAGAATGACGAAAGTTAAAAAATAAATAAGATTTAAAAATTTTAACATTGTAGGTCGAACTTCAGTTCCCACAAAATCCAAAACGACATTTCTGCATCTTCCATTGAAATTTTTTTTTTTTTTTTTTTTTTTTACATCACAGCGGTGTACGCAATGGATAATTTGATCAGGTGTAAAAATTATAATTTATACAACATGTCTGTTTGGATGAGATTAACTTGGATTCTGCGAAACAGACACGCTCGTGACCACCAGGTCATCTGCGTTTTTTTTTGAGAATCCCAAATCTCGGAATTCTCCGGATACGGTAAACAAACGGGGATTTGATTATTCAGACTGTTGGTGTTTCGGTACGAGAGGATTAAACGCCACTCCCGCGTACCTTTAGCCAGACGCTCCAGTCTCTTCCCGTGCTCCGGAGGCACGGAGTACCTGAAAAGGATTTTTAGAAATTAACGGAACGTTCTCTGTCGAACAGTTTGTAAGAAATCAGACAGCGCAACGTTCCCAGGAGACGCACCATGACTTTGGTTCCCCAAAGTGAAGGTAATTGATGCTGTAGAGGTCCATGTCCTCCGTGTGCCAAGCGAACGTGGTCTTCCACATGCCGAAGTACAGGTAGGGTGTGTTCACGCCCTCGATGGTGATGCCGCTGTCGTGCTCCACCGTGTCCAGGACGGTGTTCAGATGGCCCACGTTCCACTCGTCGACGTCCTGGTGCGAGCGCAAAACGTACGTTTAGCCTGTGTCGATGCAAAGAAGAAAAAAAATAAAAAAAGGAGGGGGGAGGGGTCACTCACGGGGTCGTAGAGCGTCCCGTTCACGTCGGCGCCGTAGATGGGAGGGTTAAAGGTGACGTTCTTCCAGTACTTCCTTTCGAGCTCTTCAAAGTCGTCGTAGCGAGGGCTGCAGAACCTGCAGAGAGGAGAGAAGGCGGAAACTCAGGGACTCGTCACCACCACGACAAGACCGCTTTCAGAGTCGGAGGTTTTACGGTTCACTGGAGCATGATGGGAAACTCTGAACAATTAAAACGCTTTCCTGTGTCGGTTCCTCCGTTGTCTCACTGTGTGGAAAAATGTGACGAGCTAAAAAAAATTCATTACTTAAAGCAGTGAATGTCAGCGCAGCTTTAAAGCAACTTTCACGCTTTCAGCAAAAACCTCCACAACTAGCTGCGATAACTGAACTGGGACGCGAGTGGGAGCATTAGTGTTAGTTCAAATGTAAACGTTTGTGCAAGTATCAGTGTTAGGGGAAGTGAGTGTGAGTGTTAGCATTAGCATTAGCATGAGTGTCAGCTTCAACCCAAGTGTGTGCATGAGTATTAGTGCGAGTGTTAGCATTAGCACAAGCGTTAGTAGGAGTATTAGTGCGAGTGTTAGCGTTGTTGTGAGCGGTTAGTGCACTCACTTGTCGCTGTTGGCCGTTTTGCGGAACTCCTTCACGGTCATGGGCTTCTTCTGGATGTTGTACTGAGTGAAGAGCCCGGATTGACCCGTCACCACCTGCTGGATCGGCGCCGGGATCAACAAGTCGTCGATGTCGTCGTACGAGCGTCTGGGCTTCCACTCCTTCGGAGGGACGATCTGTGGAAAGCCACCACACAATCACTCGCACCGCTTACACCGTGCGTCGCGGCGGCCGGCTACAGCGCACGGCGGCCGGCTACAGCGCGCGGCGGCCGGCTACAGCGCAGCTTAAAACGTTTTAAGAAGTTACTTTTTTTATTTCAATATTTTCAGCTTTACATTTTTATTGCATAGAAAAACCATTCTTTTTAATATAAAAAAAAAATAAGAAAACATTATTAATTTACTAGTAAATCACTATTTGGGTGTCTGTATACCATGAGAATAATATGACGCTGCTACATCGCTCAGCCGTACGTTATTCATTTAACCATTAAAAGAACAATAATGATTTCTGTAAGTGGCCGATTTGAGTTCTACCATCATCAATTTTTAAACCAGCAATTTCTTTATGTTTTAAAAATATTCTTAATGATGAAAAACTTCACTTCTCATACTCATTTTTTCTTCGTCTAAAAATAAATACCACTGAATAATTTTTTTCAAGGGTTTATTTATTTATTTATTTATGAAACCAAGATTTGCTTGGAGGTTGTTACCAAACTGATTGACCATGCATCTTAGAAACGACTTGGATACGCTTTCGTCCTTCATGTCGTCTCCGCCCACCGCTAGATCTCGACCCAGTAGCCAGATTTCCAATAACCCCCCACGCTCGTGCTCAACATTTCACTGCATGTCGCACCATATACGATTGTGTATGTGCACAGTAAAATTTGAATTTGAAGGCGTGTACCTTGGCCAGGCCGGCTCTGTGCGCACCCTGAGACTCCATGTAAGCGATGTAGCGGCTGAAGCTCTTAAACTCCTCCATCGTCGGGTAAAACGTCATGATCCCCTTCGAGGAGGAACACGGCGAGTCGGACGCCATCCTCGCTCCCGGCAGGTCCGATCCTGAAACGAGACACGCTTTACTGAGAGCTGCAAAACTCACATTAAAGCACTTAAAGATCCTGGGGTACTTGGGGCTCCAGCTAATGGCACATGAACCTGAAAGCCTTTTTCAACAGTTATGATTAAATAGAGAAAAATTTTTGCTTTAGTGGTGAAAAACACTTTTTACACAAGTTAGATTATTAAACTGATTACTGCAGTTTACTGCGTAACAGCGGGCTCTTATTTGACCATAATCCATCCATCCATCCATTATCTATAGCGCTTTATGCGTCTGGGTCGCGGGGAAGCTGGAGCCAATCCCAGCATCTT
>JAQQZR010000018.1:16169399-16181023 GCA_030068235.1 Notoglanidium macrostoma
GGAGAGATGCGCTGAGGGTTGAGCTGGCTCGGAGAGATGCGCTGAGGGTTGAGCTGGCTCGGAGAGATGCGCTGAGGGTTGAGCTGGCTCGGAGAGATGCGCTGAGGCTTGATCTGGCGCGGAGAGGTGCGCTGAGACTTGAGCTGGCTCGGTGAGGCATGCTGAGGCTTGAACGACGGCCGTGACAGGAGCGGACTCTGTGATTTGGGCCGGAGCCGTGACAGGAGCGGGCTCTGTGGCCTGGGCCGGAGCCGTGATAGGAGCGGGCTCCGTGACCTGGGCCGGAGCCGTGACAGGAGCGGGCTCTGTGACCTGGGCTGGAACCATGACAGGAGCGGGCTCTGAGACCTGGGCTGGAGCCGTGACAGGAGTGGGCTCTGTGACCTGGGCTGGAACCGTGACAGCAACTGGCTCTTTGACTTGAGCGCTCACAGGAACAGGTGGTGCATTTGAGAGAAGCACAGGCTCTCTCACTTGGGCTCGCACTCGAACAAGCTCCGTGACGTGGGCTCTTACGGGGACAGGTTCAGGAACGTGTACTGGGGCTGTTACATGTACAGGGACTGGCTCTGTGAAGAGTACGGGAACAGTAATGGGTGCTGGAACAGGCTCCCTGATGTGTGCTCTTTTTAGAGCAAGCTCCGTGACTCGTGTCTTTGTTGGAGCAGGCATAGGTTCCAATATTTTCACAGTCTCTATGATGTTTAAAGGAATGAGTTTAGCGACTCGAGCCAGCACAGGTGCTTTAGCCCGTACTGGAACATGGACGAGCGCTGGAACTCTCTCTGTAGCCATGAAGTGGGTAGTCTTTGTGGCCATTAAGTGAACCTTCTCCTCCTGAGTGACTTTGCTGGAAGGGGAGTGGCAATATGATCTGGCTCCGACTCGGACTTGCGCTTTGACCTCCTTCTGGACTTGGACTTGGGCGTTGAGATGGGTTCCGGAGCAGTAGCCTCCCTGTAGACCTCCTTTTCTGCCACTGGAGGGGGCTCTGGAACGCTGGTCTTTTTTTTCACCACTGGAGGGGACTCTGGAGCAGTAGCCTCCTTTCTCACCACTGGAGGGGGCTCTGGAGCAGTAGCCTCCTTTTTCGCAACTTGAGAGGGGTCTGGATCAGTTGCCTCCTTTTTGTCACTGGAGGGGGCTCTGGAGCGGTTGCTTCCTTTTTTGCCACTGGAGGGAGCTCTGGAGCGGTTGCCTCCCTTTTTAGCCATTGGAGGGAGCTCCAGAGTGGTTGCCTCCTTTTTGCCACTGGAGGGAACTCTGAAGTGGACCTCGTGGTCCTCGTGGCAGCTCCTCAGCGTAGCCACCCCCACCCCCAAAATTTCTGTTGGGGTTGTTTCCTTTGCCAAGCTTCACTTTTTGCCTCGAAAAACCCCTTGAGTGCCTTCCCGAAGTCCTTGGGGGACTTTATGCATGGGTGCGCCATGCTGATGAGGCTCTCAGCAAATATGCGGGCGTGTCCAGTTAGCCAGTGTATCATGTACTGTACCCAAACGTCGTCAGCAGGCATTGGCTCCAGCAGATCCTCGAAAACAGCCTGCACTGAAGCAGGAAGCCATTAGGGGGGAATTCCACTCCGTCATAGGGTTCTGGAGTGTACAACCCATATTGCTGTCGAAAGCATGGCATGATGTGTATACGTCCATCCTCCGACTCTCCCACTGCGTTCCTCTTTGGGCGAAGCATTTCTGTAATGTTTGTTGGGTTGGTCGGAACACATGCGCAGGTAGACAGGAGATGGCAGGTAAAACTCAGCTTGAGTTTATTATATACACTATAATACACTATATACACACGGAGCAGAGGTACAAAAACGGCATGCAGAGAGAGTAATCAAACTCAAGAAGGGGTCGAGCGATGAGCAGAGTCAGAAGGGGCAATCCAAAAGAGTAGTCAAACAACACAAAACTGAGTCAAACACAGATAATCAAACCACGGGTAATATACGCTCGGCAGGAAAACACAGTGGCTAACCTATAATGCTTCGCGAGGTGGAAGCGCAAATGCAGTCCTTTTAACCACGACATTATTAGTGCATGTGATGAGAGCCACCTGCTCCCCGCTGATTGTCCTACTGGCTGGGAGCAGGCGCTCATGGGAAGTGCAGTCCGTGTAGTCCGGGTGTTCTCCGCTCGTATGCGGAAGCGCGTGCTTCCGCAACGGAGATGAAGCGCCCGCTGTGCTCGTGGCCGAGATTTCTCTGTGCGCTGAGCGCGGAACAAGGTACAGGGTATTACACCTGCTCTTAATGGTTTTCATTAAAGAAATATAATCTCACTGAAGAGATTAAAAAAGGCATTAAAAATTAAAAACGCATTTTTGTAGAAAATCAAGAAATAAAGGTGAAATTATTACCACTGTATATCATCTTTGCAAGTGTAAATATGGTACATATGAGCAAATTCATGTAACATTTCTTATTATGAGATTTTTATAAACCAAATATATGCTTATTAAACCTATTACACATTATTTTAATCTTCAATATTTGAAAAATGTCTGCCTAAAAACAGGCCGAATGATCTTATATTTGATAATTAATAATCACATAACAAGAAATATTAGATAAACGTGCTCATAATCAAGGTTTCTTTCCATGTTAGATATACATGTTTGCACTGTTAGCATGCTACTGAGCTTAAGCTAGCTAACAACATTCACGCTAGGCTATAAGGAAGGGATAACTCGGTGGCTTCACGTCGTGGAGTTCGCAGCCTCCGGCTTGTTCATTAATTCCGTATAACGAGGCACGTCGAAGTCCGTTATCCCGCTCACTATACGTTATCCCGTATATTTACAGGCCTAGAAAGAACACGTGAGGAGTAAGTTACTCAGAAACAAACATGTTTGTGTTGTACTCTTGTCCTGAACTGTCCTAGCTGGTTTGGTTGTTATGGTTACTGGCCATGCAGGCTGTCAGTCAACGGATAATTTACTATCGTTGTTATGGTTACCATAACCATATAGTTACGTGGTTAAAAGTTTTTTCCAACCAACTTTATAGGTGTCCCGTTATACCAAGTTATTAGACACCTAGCCAGCCAATCAGAGAAGAGGCTTTCTCGTCACCGGGGTATAAACCATACTAGCATTATAAGAATTATTTGATTGAATAACTGTTAGTATTAAAAACTAGGACATAAGACAGTACGAGTTGTTTTGCTGTTTAGGTCTAAATTTGTGCGAATATTTCCACCCAGAATTACAGCTTGATCTGTTAGCGACGTGTCACGGCTGCGATGTTTTAGTTTAGCGCTCGTCCACCGGCGTGCGTTTTCTTACCCGTCCCATCTCGCGGAGTTTGGTCAGCATCACCACGATGGTGGAGTTGTGCTCCCACAGCATCCTCCAGAAATCCTCCGTGGTCTCGGCCAGAGGACCCTGAGTGGCGATGTACGCTTTCTGCTGTCTATAAAACACACAAGACACGTACGTGTTTAACTTGTTACACTAATTCAGTTAATTTAGGATCAATAGAAAATGTATGCTTCACTTTATTTAAAGATAGACATCCGATTCAAACAAATACATAATAAAGTCGCATTAAGTGAAATCAGCCTCAGCCCCTCCCCCACATTCCCGCCCATGTTCACAAAGCTCCGCCCCCAGGATCTACAGTGGCCTGTAGAGTGTTTATAAAACGACAGACAGGAGGCGCATCCATGCACAAACCAGCCTTCTGCACCAGACATCAGTCTCCCAAACGAGTTTGTACGAGTAATAAATAAAAACAAATCCACTACTGCAACTATAATGCAAGGAATAAAACACTCCTTACAGAAAACGTCACTACATCAACGATTTCCTTTCATGCTGTCACTATAGAAACAATAACGCATAGCACATTAATATAAACCTGAGCACAGAGCTGCAGTTAGAGAAAATTAATCAACATCTTCTGACTAATCACAAGTTCAATGATTAAATTAAACAAGGAAGTAAAAAAAAAAATCCTGCATCCAGAATACCACTAGGTGGCAGCAGTGCATCAGGGACACTGGAACTGAAACATGTCTTTCACTTTTTCCTCACATCTTTCACTGTCACACACACACACACACACACACACGTACACACACACGGGTTAGCAGCTAATGAAGGTGCTGCAGGCGAAGCAATAACGTGGAAGCTTGAGATTAAAGTCTGCTCAGGGTCTTGTTCTGACAAATGAAGAAACGGAAAGCAGACACACACACACACACACACACAGACACACACACACACACACAGACACACACACACACACACACACAGAGGCCTTCCTCTGAGCTGGACTCTGCTCTAAAAGCCAGCAGCAGCCATGATGATCGTTTAATTAGGAGATGTATTGGAAGAGGCTCGAGTTTCTGTAACGCAACACCGACACGTTTCCACCCCGGAGACGCACAACCAGCCGGGATTTATCCGCTTATGAATTGGGATGAAACCTGTTACGACTCCCCTGTACTTCACTGTGCTCCAGCTCCAATTCCGAGGAATATCATAACTAGTAATAAGAGGGAATCTTATAAATCCTAGCAGACAGGACCAACACAACACAAGCGACACTGTGCTGCATCGTTCGGCTGGAACACAGACACTCAGTGCTGAAAAGCGTCCCATCGCGTGCTGAGAATCGTCCCGGTCGCCGTGTCCCGGAGCGATAAATCCCGGCGGAGCGCCGAGTGACTCCGGTGTGTAAGACAGGAGCACGTTTGAAAAACAGTTCATTAAGAAGGCGGCTGGCGCGTTGGGATTCATCAGCACTGCGCATGTTTACAGAGAGATAAAAAGAGCCGAGTCTCTGCAGGGCCGCTCACTTTAACACACACACACACGCACGCACGCACGCACACACACACACACCCACCCACACTGCAGGACACCATGTCCACTTGTCTGTCTACTCATCAGACAGAAAGACAGAGAAAAGGAGTCAGACTGACAGATCTGCACACAGAGAGATCAACTGAGATGCTGATAAACAGACAGACAGATAAACAGAAATGCATATAGATAGAAAGGCAGACAGACAGGTAGACAGACTGATTTATTAAAAATGGAATATGGAAAGAAGCACAGACAGACAGAAAGACAGACATATAGACAGATATATAGAAAGACACAAAGAGACAGACAGGTACACAGACAGAAAGACAGACAGACAGAGAGATAGACAGATAAAAAGGCAGACAGATATATAGACAGACACAAAAAGACAGACAGACCGATATACAGACAGGCAGGCAGACAGACAGACAGACATATATAGACAGAGACAAACAGACAGTCTTAAAGACAGACAGACCTGGATAAACAGACAGAGAGACTGTTAGACAGACAGACAGATAGACAGAGAAACAGACAGCTAAGTAAACAAACCCAGGCTGACAGACAGGTAGACGAACAGGCAGACAGACAGACAGGCAGGCAGACAGACAGGCAGGCAGACAGGTTGACAGGTAGACAGACAGGCAGGTAGACAGACAGACAGGCAGGCAGAATGTTGTAGTAAAGATGGCGGAGGTGAACTCGGTGTTGTTCTGTTTATTCAGTGATAAAAGTGAAAAGGAATAGAAACTGTTTGAAAGCTGTGCACTGTGTGTGTGTGTGTGTGTGTGTGTGTGTGTGTGTGTGTGTGTTACCTGTAACCGTCGATGTAGCTGGCGTTGATGTAGTCGGACCCCTCCACCCCTCTGATTGGCTGCAGACACACACGCGTCGACTCGAACGGCATGATGTTCACCAGTCGGTTCTTGAACTTGTTGCACGGCAGGTTGGCGCTGATGAAGCGTGATGTGTGAGCTTTGGAGTTGGCCAGCCTCTGCACACACACACACACACACACACACACACACACACACACACACACACACGACTTTTAATATCATTAATTAAAAAATTACAGAATTACGTGCAGCAAGTAATGACAGACACGTGGCGTTTCTGTTTATTCTCTCTTACAGCCTGACTTTTTCATCCTCGCTCAAATTCTGTACTTTCGCTAAAATAAGGCTCAGAACCACAAAACACAGGCGCATTGAAACAGCAGGTTCATTCTAAAGCCACACTTTAGCCCCCCCTACTGGCGAGTGCCGCATTATACAGCTATTTTCAGAGTTAAAGCCTTTCGCAGGTTGATTTCACATTTTTATCATCTACTGGATCCTTGCCTGAATCACATTTTTTAAAATCTTTCCAGAACTTTCCATGTTCTGTTTTCTTCCTGTTCTTTAACAACAATATGTAAGAAGGGAAACAGGAAAAACAAAATGCATGAGGGGAGCTGTGTTAGCGCAGGAAATAAAGGGAAATTCAAAGACAATGCATTTAAAGCTTCATGTTTTGAGTTTAACTTCAGCAGAACGTCTGAAAATAAATCGCTTTCACATGTAACGCTTTGGTAGGATTTCCAAACCTGCACAAGAATCCAAGAACGTTTATGAAGAAATGTTCAATTATTTTTAAAAACCTTACAGCTTGACCTGTAACAATAAAACGTTTTGTCTGACTAATTATCGATTACTGATCTGCCTGTCTTTAAGACTTTTATATTTACAAGTAATAAGATTTAAAATTAAAAAATGTTTAAAAAGGAAAAAAGTCCATTCCGATTTGTACAACGTAGCTGCGTAACTCACACATCTGTCCCGTTCGAATTGACCTTAAATTCCGAACACGTGTTATTACTCCGGCTCGGAGACGTCCGACGTCGTCGCGTCTGAGAGCAGTAGAGCCAAAGATCCTGCTCTACACCACTATAACTTAACACAAAGCCTACGCCTGAGACATTATGATCAAAATACGATTAAAACGAGGCGATTAATTAATCATTGTACTTCTTTATGACTCTTTATCATCTTTGCTGATGTGTTCTGCTTAAACAGCCACAATGAAGTGATGATGTAATTAACACCTGAGACGGTTTGTCTGATGTTTCATTAAATACCGTCTCTCCGAGCCAGAATTAACAACATTTAAACAACGAGCGACAACGTTTAAAGTTTTCAGAAAGAGTGAAAAAACAAAAAAAAGAACAAAGTGCTCGGTTTCTGTTAGACAGGTTGGAATAGTGGAGTGTGGGAAAGTGTAATGGAGTGTAACCGAGAGATTAAACTCTGTGTGTGTGTGTGTGTGTGTGTGTGTGTGCGTGTGCGCGTGTGTGTTGGCCGGGCGGTGAGCGGAGGCGTGACTGGCAGCACCAGAGCACAGATGGGCAGCGTGGAGTGAAACTCCGATCCACTAACGCTCCTTCTGCACCAAATGCTACTTTTTTTACCCTTTTTTTAAAACATTGCTGATTTAATTAATTTCTTTTTACTGCTGTATGACCCGAACACTAATATTTACATGTTTACCGTCACGTCCAGACGTCCGGGCCGACTATCCGAAAAGTGTTATTTCACATATGACGTATCCAAAAAATGATTTATGTCTGCGAGTAATTCTCATATGAAATGAAATGGTTTCCTCAGCATCCTGATCAGGCAGAGAGCAAAGCGAGTCGAGACCCACGGCCATCTGTGAGAGACGACTCGACTCGGTACATTTATGCAGATTTGTGGTTTTTTTACAGAATCTTCCGTGTAGTTATGGTTATCACGTTAAATTTATATATCACTTGAAATTTTTTTTGATTGAGTTTTTTGGAACAACAAAAAAAAAAAAACAGAAGCAAAAGTTTCCACATAGTTAGATCAACATAAATACATTAAATAAATAAACAATCATTAATAAATAAGAGACATCTAGTAGCATTATTACTATGAAAGGGAGAATGAAACTATATTAACATACACTCAAGAATAAAAAAACCAACAATGACATGCTAACTAGTCAGTATGCCCTAAGGGCGCACAAACTTTTGCACTCAACTCTATGTAGGCAGCAGTAAGCGACACCTTCGGTTAAATGTTGCATTTCTAAATGACCTGCTAAAGGGTGTAAAATGCAGATATTTAAGTGTTTGTATTTATTTATTATATACTTGTGTGTATTTGTATATGCGTGTGTGTGTGTCTGTGTGTGAGAGAGAAAGAGAGAGAGAGAGAGACCTTAAACTCGAGCTCCATGGCGCTGACGGTCTCTCCGGGCGGCGGCTGGCCCAGTTTTTGGATGTGTGTGTAGAGGTTTCGTGCTGGGACCTCGGTGACGCCGCAGGTTGCCGCCTCCAGCAGCGCCTCGTGGATGAAGATGTACTGATCCTCCGTCTGCACCATGTAGTTCCTCTGAGAGCGCATGCACGTCACGTGGCCGTAAATGTCCACCGTCTTCTCGTGCTTCATACGCTCCAGCATGGCGTCGATCACAATGAGGCAGCCGGTGCGACCCACGCCGGCACTGGCGGGCAAAAAACGATTCAACATGCCTTCACCGTTTCTCACTCATATACAGGATCAACTTTTACTGAGGCACTGATTACTGAATCGCTTAACACTAACTGAATCACCAACCACTTCCTGATTCACTCACTACTAAATGAATCACTGATTACTGAATCGTGTAACAATAAGTGAATCACTGATCACTAACTGAATCACTTATTACTCACTGAATCACTGGTCACTAACAGAATCACTTATTACTCACTGAATCACTTATTACTCACTGAATCACTTGTCTCTAACTGAATCACTTGTCTCTAACTGAATCACTTGTCTCTATCTGAATCACTGGTCACTAACAGAAACACTTGTCTCTAACTGAATTGCTAATGAATAACAGAATTGCATACTACTAAATAAATCTCCCTCTACTATTACTAAATGAATCACTTATCACTAACTGAATCACCAAATACTAACTGAATCATCTATCACCAACCGAATCACTGATTACTAACTGACTCACTTATCACTGCCTGGATCGCCGACGGAATCACTGACTAATTGAATGGTTTACCAGTAACTGACTCAGCAATGAGAATGAGATGCGTAAGCAAGAAGGTCAGCGATGTAGCGTAGCGTGTTAGCTCACCTGCAGTGCACCACCATGGGCCCGGCGTCCGGAGGGTTACACGCTTTAACCCTGCGCAGGAAGGCCAGGATGGGCGTGGGGTACTCGGGCACGCCGTGATCCGGCCACGCCATGAACTGGAACTGTCTCACCTCCCTCTTCTCACTGGAGCCGTTCTGATACGGAATAAAAACAGAAATCAGAGAAAATAAAAAGCTTATGATTTTAGTGAGTGGGAAAACATTCATGTGTTTGAAGTGTAAATCTGAAAATCCTCCTCTCTGTGAATAACGAGGACGAACAGATGGATATTAAATATTATTTATTCTGCCATGTACTCACAGATGGAAATGTTTTTTTTTTTTGGTACCTTATAAAGTGCAAATGTGCGCACGCTGTACGTCGCCAGCTCCACCGTATCCAACATGGTCACCTGGATCATTCCGTACGTTTCTGTTCCACGGATCGGCCAGTACTGGTCACACTTTACCTGCGACGTTTACAACAAAAGAAGCACAATCTGATCAAATAAAGCACAAACACTCGACTGATTTAGATATGGGAGGAATATAACACTCCACTGAAGTCCTGAAGTCTTTTACTCCTCTTATTCTACAGCAATTTCCCAACAATTACCTTTTATTTATTAAAGGACATCACGTCGTACTTCTTATCCGTTTACAGTTACGTTTTTAAGATAACGAGGCCATGAATAAAATGCAGCGTAAACGTCGCCGCTTGACCTCCGCCTGACACTGGTGCTTCCGTCCATAAACGTAACGGAACGCTGCACAAATACTTCATCAGTGTAGAATGTTCGCTGTAAAAGTCCCGAGTTGTTACTATAGAAACGATAACATAATTCTGAAAATTATTCAACACCATGTGTCCAATCAGAATGGAGAATTCAGCAGTATTATTAAAGACGGTATTCATACGGAGACTTCACGCCACACCGCGTCGCGTGCTTCCTAAATCACAGTTTTGAAGATTATTTTTTTTCTTCGGACATCTAAGCGATTATCGGCAGCAGGAACGATCCGAAACATCAGTCACATCACGGCGACCTTAACACACGGAGCGCTCGGCCTCGTCCCGAATCGACGCCCTTCACTCCATCGTACTCGTCTCCTCCGTGTTTCCTTTATCCCCGATCTGACCTTCTGTCCATCATCCCAACCCGCGAGCGCAATTTTCTCAGGGTGAGGAAGCTCTAACGCCCAGCGGCTGTCAGATGTGACATTTCACACTCCGGATAGCTGCACAACCATCACACTTACGCTGATGCACTGACATTTTCCCAACAGGCTTTTTGTTTTAGTGAAGAGAGTCATGAGCCATTACACCACAGCGCCTGATAGGCCACTTAGCCTGACTGCTAAACTTTAGCCTTTTTTCTTCTTCTCGGAGATTCATGTATTTATACTATTCTGAATCCACTACCTAGAACATTTCTAATTCCACTCAGCGAGTACTTGCCATGAATCTCAACATCCTGATCGTACACCATTAGCCTTAAACGTGTCATACATTTCAAGGAAATCCTAATGCACGCACTCTCTTAATGACGAACCAGCTATAAACATCTCCTTCCATAAGACACTGGAGACTCCTTCCACGAATGTTAAATAAACGTCTCCTGCACCACATCCACCATACGGACAGTTCCACTAAGGCTGGGCGATATCACAGCAAACATTATATCATGACACTTCTACTATTTCTTTAGTTTATATAGCTAACAATCGGTCTGCAAAATAAACCAAAATAACCAAAATACCAAAATAAATGCAAAAAATTTATCACCATATCTACAATATCTCAGAAAATGTATCGTGAAATCATTTATCATGATACTGATATCCTCTCGATATATCGCCCAGCCCTAGATTATGCAAGTTTTCCTTTAATCCCTACAAGCTATTTAATAATAATAATTTCTTTTTCCTTTAGTCAAGTTAACTGTCCGCAGACGTTGGGATCTGGGTCCTGCATCTACTAGAGCCAATCGACTAATTTTTTTAGTCTTAAGTCTTAGCTGTTAGCGTTAAGGACTGACTCGTGATTTCTCCTCCAGTCTGGTCATCATGATGATGGTGTTGGTCCTCTGCTCCCACACCATCCTCCAGAAATCGCTGAGCGTCTCGGGCAGAGGGCCCTGCGTGGCGATGTAGGCGTTCTGCTTACGGTAGCCATCGATGTAGTTCGCGTTGATGTAGTCGCTACCTGGAACAGCTAGAAAGAAGTGTGGAAATGTTATTAACTCTACATTAATTTTATATACTGTTACAGAATTATTAATTCACTAAGTATGCACACTACTAGTTTCAGTGGATTCAGAACACACAGAGGACTAAACTTTCTATGCTTAAATTCGCTGAAACTGGCAACATGACACAGGTTGAGTCAGGAAAATTAGACAGGATGTTTATTTGGGAATTATCATCAAACATCCTTTTTAAGCTACAGCAATAGCATCATGCTAATGAAATCATGTTGAACTTTAAGTTTATAGGTTTATCCCATAATATTAGTATATAATCCATAATAATATATTATAATAATAATAATATTATATATAATAATAATATAACCCATAATCCCATAACTAGTCCATAATATTAAAGTAAAACCATGTAGAATAATGATGATTAAATATTGCCTATTATACTGGAGTGATCGACTCT
>JAQQZR010000018.1:16186123-16191751 GCA_030068235.1 Notoglanidium macrostoma
TGACATCCTGCGAGGTTCATCACGACGCCATCGTGCCGTGCGCGTGCGTCGCGCACTCCAGAGGTCCGAGTCTCGAGTGGCACTCGGCACGAAAACGCAGCAAAATTTCTCGCTCCTTCTTTCTGCAGCGAGCGAGAAATCAAAGCGTGCGCTCTGCTAATCAGGACCGCGAGGTGAACCCGCAGGAGCACGCCGCTGAAAACAAGCATCTGTTCAAGCGCAGACGTGAATTCCTCTCAGATCAGTCGGAGCAGACGGAATATTACAAAGCCAAAAAAAAAAAAAAAAGACAGACAATCGAGGTACAAACCAGACAAAACCCCTGAATTATGAAACGATACTTAAAAAAGAATTCCTTACACAACACTGAGCTGGTGAAACGGTCTTAGCGTTGTTTTCTTCCCCGGAGAGTCGAGTTTCAGCAAGACGAGGCTTTATTTTTATTCAACAGGCAAAAAAAAAATGTCATTAGTTTAGCGCCGGAGGAAAAAAAGAAAGCCTTTAAATTTTGCAGAATTTATTTCTGGCTGTGAGATTACGCTAAAACGCTCGGAAACCTCCACGATACCGAAACTGAGGGAAAAAAGTTAACTTTTATAAACGTAGCTTCTTCAGAACGAAACGTTTTTCAGGTTTCTTGGTGAGATGAAAAGCTGCATCAGCTACGGAAGAGTAAAAGGGATGTAGAGCGATTAAAAATATATACGACGTGTTAGTTTTTAATAGGGAACCGTGGGGAATAAGCGGAAGGGGAATAAAACATTCCGGAACGTGAAAATACTCCACGTGGGCCGGGGGAGGGGTTTGTGTAGGGAAGGTTATTACCTCGTACTCCTGCGAGAAACGCAGGCTGTCGTTGGCTTTGAGGCGCTCGATGTGGTCGGCCAGCTCACACACGGAGATGGGAGGATGCTCTCTCATTCCTGCGGAAAAGAGAAAGAAGGAAAGTGTTGAGAGAGACGGACGGCGGACGCTCATCACGTGGCGGTGGAGGCAGGGTGACGAGTGCGAGGCTGCCCGAGGATGTGCTGTGCTGAGGTGTGATGTCAGGGAAGCGTCGAGGGGAGAAAAAACTAATGAAAAATAAACAACAACAAAAAGAACCCAAAACATTCAGAAACAGACAGAGTTTCCATCCACCTGTTTGGACACGAACTCGTGCTGAGAAAGTTGGCGGTTGCAGATGGGCGGGGCTAATCTAGTGTGTGAAACGGAACCTAGCAAGAACGGCCTCTCTCTAACCAGCACGTGCTCATTAGAATATTAAGCCACGCCCATCCTTACACCAAGTCGACTACGACTTTTTCCATATCGTACATTTAAAAAAAAAATAAATAAAAAATTCTGCCGAATGCAACATGGATTTGTGACGTGATGTTGCGCAACAGTGCTCTGTATCTAAAAAAAAGGATCGCTACACCGCTTAAAAAAGAATCCCTGCGCTGCTTAAGCGTAGACGTGAATAAAGAGACGTCATTAAGATCAAAATAAATGATGACAGTGAGTGTGCAGCTCTCTCCTTGATCGTCATTTGTGTCGTCGATGCAAACACTGCTACTGCTTCTTTTAAAATAGGATCTTGCTCTATACGTTGTCGAACATTTGGATGGAAATTTACCAACAGATAGAGAGAGAGAAGTGGAGAAGACTGGAACGTTAGCATGTTGTGATGCTAACATGCGGTGAAGGAGCAGAAGCTTTCACATCAACGATATCACAATAACCGGCCAACTCTTCTTTTACTCATGTGGTTTATGATATTGTCGCGCTTCTCGATGAGAAAAAATTACGCTAACTGTAACCTGCTGCGTCCGCCGTGTTTATTAAATTAATTTTTTTTACATTTTCACAACACTACGAGATCGGCGTCTCAGTTCAATATGCGGTTGAAATAAAGAACCTTGTCGTGTTTTCTGATTAATACAGATTCGTCTAATAAAAACGAATAATAATAAAGCCGGAACAAGTCTATCCGTGACTCGCTCGCAGGAGCGTTTACACGAGAAAGCTGACGCTCGCGGAACCCTGGCTAGTCAGAAAAGCGCTCGCGTGCTGCGCGTGCTGTGCTGCGCGTGCTGCGCGGGTCTGACGCTGCTTCGGATCGTTTCATATGGATCACTCTGTCGAGTTACAAATCAAATTACATGCTGATGTCATGAAACTCGAATTCTCCCAAATTAGCCTGGCGTTTGAGTTAAAACAAAAGTAATGGCACCATATAAATGTGTGTGTCTATCACTGGAAGATTTAGCGCAGATTTGCCGCTCTTACTCGTTTTCAGTCGTCTGTAAGCATTGCCTTTTATAGAGTTTTGTGGGAGGGGCTAAAAGTAAACGTGCAGTGACCGTTGTTTAGTCGCGTGAATGTGAAATTTTGTAAATCTGGGCGAGTTTTCAGTTCGGCTTTGCTATAATAATAAAAAAAAAGAAACCCCCGTACACGTGACTCTATTAAGCGAGTAATAAACACGGCCCAGAGTGTGTTCTGAAAATTAAATAAGAAGTATAACTGGCTATCAACACACTTAAAGCCACACCTGCACACCTTAAAGCGACGCTTTGGCCAAAATGATATCATGATGTTTGGAGCTTTATTAGGCTTATTTATAAACAATCTCCCTTTAACACACTAGAGTAGCATTAATTAACTAATGTAGGTGTTTACTAAAGATAAATTAATATAAATACTTTAATTAAGCCAACGCACATCAAAGGTCTTCTGTAGAGTGTTTTTCTTTTGGCAGTTTTATTCTTATTAAAACAGGAAGTTAATACGTTTCGAAACTGGGGAACCGAATTGACTAAAACATTTCCTTGACTAGGAAGTCAACTAAATCTGCTGCAAATTAAAATGAAATGAAATATTTTAAAGAAAGGCTACTCCCAGACCCGGAGCACGTGTATAATTTTAGATCATTCTGCAGATGCGTTTTGGCGGCGCGCGTTCGGAGCCGCAGTCAGACGGTCGGTCTCCCCGCCGGCGGTGCAAAACAGGCCGAGGTTACGGCCAAACACGAAGCGGTAATAAAGTGCGGGGTGATGTAAAGCAGGCCAGGATAAATGGCAGCGGTGATTGATGTGGTGCTGAGAGACAGAAAACAGCGAGATAGAGAGAGAGACAAGCCGATGAACAAGCCGAACAGAGCTACGAGGGGACGTGCAGAGACACAGCAGGGACTAACTTGGAGTGTCGGGGCAGCAGGAGGTGCTGGGACCTGCAGAGAGAAGACGGAGGAAGGGAAAAAAGGAAGAAGATTACAAAAAAAAAAAAAGAACTATCAATTTCAAGCCTCCAAGCCGCCGGCATAAACGGTTGTGATCGGGAACGCCGGGCCGAGATGGAACGCGGCGCGCTCGTTTCGAATAAATCTGCAATGAAACACGCAGGATGCTGGCAGGTTAACGGTGAATACAGGCAAGCTGCGTTTAACAACACAGTCAATTAGGTGGAGCTCAACTCTCACGCAGAGTCGGAAAGTCATGAACCTCACACACACACACACACACACACACACACACACACACACAGCCGACTGCTAATTCCCGGAAAACATCCAGGGAGTTAAACCCGAGAGCCGACAGAAGCGGGTCGACGAGACGGCACATTAAACCGCACACGTTTAACGAGGAACGCTGTGCCAAGAGTGTGAAGTGTGAGGAATCTGGGAAAGGGTGAGATTAATGCAGACTGGAAGGAGGAATATTGGAGGATGGACTAATAATAATTATTATAATAATAATATAACTATTATAGCACATACTACCACCATTATAATTACTGTGGTTTGTTTGTTTGTTTGTTTGTTTGTTTACAGAGCGCTTTTCATACATGTTCTGCTGTAGAATTAAAAATCAATCATCTAATAGAATTCACATGGATAAAAAAAAAAAAAAAATAGAACAAAGGAAAAACATAATTCACAAAAAGACGATACGATAGATGCACAAAATACTCACATAAAAGGATATATAAGGAATTTCAAACATTTCAAACGGAGTGACGATATAAAGAAAAGAAATATAAAAGCCCAGCTAGTTCCGTGGGAGTCCCGTGTACGCCGATAAACAAGGCGAGCACACGGAAGGTGTCAGCAATGAAACATGCTGCAACTAAATCATTTTTATGTAAGCTACGCATGATATGTTCCCTTTTTCTTAATGTATGTAGCACAATGAGAGCTAGCTAGGAGAGCAAAAAGAACGAAGCGTGACTATCATTACGTCAGCACGTGTCCGTGTGCTCATGAATGACATTTAGCTGTAAATTACCAAGTGTGTTCATGGCACGTTCACATTTAGCCTTTTTATATGTTACACTCTGTAAAAGCTGAAAGGATGACACAGTGGCGACTAAACGGTGAAACAGCGCCCCCTAAGTGTTGGCTAAATCTTCCAGTAATGCAGCTTCGCCCACCACAGACGCACACTGAGTCGTCCCCCTTTTATAGGGCGCCACTACTTTTGTCCTAATAGTAGTAGACTTATTTCTCTTAATTTACGATTGTGTTTTGGAGTCACTTTCTTTCAATAAACTGCTGTGTAGCTGAAATAAATCAGTGACTGAACATGACATTTTAATGCTAATTACACGGATCGAAGCCAATCGCTCGAAGTCCACCTTTACAGCGAGCTGAAAATTACACAAACTCAAGAGACAAACGCAGGATACGTAAACATCATCTTTCTTTCGTGAGTGTTCCTGGGAAAGATTTCCGAATAAACTAGTTCGTATCCCGGTCAATAAACAGGGCTTGGGGGTATAACAGAGTATAGCGGGTGTAAAGCGGAATAGCGTCGCTGTGGTTACATTAATGAAACGTGTAAAACGTGAACGGGACACGAACGCGGATGAGCCTCGGCGCTAATGTAGAAGCCACCCGAGAGACCGACAGCCGCTTTAATCGAGCCTACGTCCGATTTACGTATCAGGTGTAAATGAGGAAGGTCACGTGGAGGGGTCGGGCTTACGGCGATCACGTGTTCGGCCGGGGCCGCGGAGGGACCGGGCGTGATCTGTAGGGACCCGGCGGGGAGGTCAAGCAACTCGTTAGCGAACAGGGCGAGCGAGAGGAAAAGCAGGCGATGACATTCTCTCTCTCGCTCTCTTTTTTCTTCTTGTTGTCCTTCACGCTCAGCTTGACAATCACAGAGCAGGAGCGTTAATGAAGTGACCAGTATTGTGTAAAAAGGATTCTGATGATGAACAGAGATCTTTTTAAGAGCTGGAAG
The DNA here is from genome assembly GCA_030068235.1 of Notoglanidium macrostoma. NCBI lineage: Eukaryota > Metazoa > Chordata > Actinopteri > Siluriformes > Auchenoglanididae > Notoglanidium > Notoglanidium macrostoma. The sequence goes on from JAQQZR010000018.1 coordinate 16,191,352, forward strand.
AAAAAAGAAGTGACTTTAAGCCAAAGTAGCCATTTTAACGCTTGGATGATCCTTTTCCACTCTTGACGGATGAGCAGGAGACCCGTCCCTCTTCCACACTAATTAAAGACTTAAACGGCTTTTACTGCGCGAGGAAAACAAAAACAAATGAGAGGAGAGTGAGAGGAGAGGAGAGGAGGGGAAAGGAGAGTGAGAGGAGAGTGAGAAGAGAGGAGAGGAGGGGAGAGGAGGGGAAAGGAGAGTGAGAGGAGAGGAGAGGAGAGGAGGGTGAGAGGAGAGGAGAGTGAGAGGAGAGGAGGGTGAGAGGAGAGGAGAGTGAGAGGAGAGAAGAGTGAGAGGAGAGGCGAGTGAGAGGAGAGTCAGAGGAGAGGAGAGTGAGAGGAGAGGAGGGGAGAGTGAG
>JAQQZR010000018.1:16199455-16212475 GCA_030068235.1 Notoglanidium macrostoma
TCTGTTCTTTTTTTATCAGGCACACACACACACACACACACACACACACACACACACACACACACACACACACACACATACACATATACACACACACATACACACACACACATACACACACACACACATACACACTTATACACATACACACACATACACACATACACAGGTCCTGATGCACCACATGGCCCTGGGCTCTGTCTCAAATCTGACTTGTGTGTGTCATTTAAGAAGTCTCCTTTACTTAATTCTAAATAACACAAAGTCAAAACCGGAGTGTGTGTGTGTGTGTGTGTGTGTGTGTTTACTCATACTGTCCTACTGTTTACTGATTTTATTAAAAGTAAGAAAAGGAAGAAATGAATGCATGAAGAGATAGAATAGAAAAAGGACAGACAGTGTAAGAGACAGTAGGAAGGAAGGAGAGGAAGGAAGGATAGAAAAAATGACATTAGAAAAAAAAGAAATGAATGGATGCTGATGAAGAGATATGAAAATGAAGAGATAAATTAAAGATATAATAAAGGGAGGAAAAAAGAATGACGAGACAGAGAGGATAGAAAATAAGAGAGGGTGAAAGAAAGGGACAGATGAAGAGAGGGAGCAAGAAAGGAAAGAGGAAAAAGAAGGAAGAAGACAAAAGAAAGGAAGTGTGGAAAAGAAGGGCATTACAAAAAAAGGAAAGGAAGAAATGATCAGATGAAGAGAAAAGGGGAAAACAACAGAGATGGACAGAAGGTTTAATGAAAGAAAGAACGGACAGAACGGAGGAGGATAATAAAGAAGATAAAGTACGGAGTATTTGTGGTGGAAGGACTGGTATTAGAAAGAAAGAAAGAGAAATGTAAGGAACAAAGGTAAAGAAGAAATGAATGGATGAAGCAAAGAAGGGAGGAATGAAGACAGGAAGAAAAAATATATAGGGAGGAAGGAAAGGAGAAAAGGAAGGAAAAGAGTGAGGTAAATGAGGGAGGAAAGAAAAAGAGAAGAAAGAAAAACTAATTCTGCACACTTTTTAGGGTGCCTAAGAAGGGCACTACACCACACACACAATAAACAAGTGCTGATTAATAAACATCTGGATGCAAAAAGTCATTACAATGCATGAGTGTGTGTGTGTGTGTGTGTGTGTGTGTGTGTATAAATGTTCACTCTAACATCAACACATGCTAACACTTAGCGTTGCGATTGACAAGCAGTTCTCCGGCGCGACCCAATTAGCTGTGACCTTTTGTAGACATGCCAGTCACGAGCGGTGTTCATTAGAGAACCCGGTTCCCCATAGACCCCTGCTCTGTGAGGTGGACCGGGTGTGGACGTGTGGAGGCAGGTGTGGAGGCGTACCTGCTTCTCGTTGGCGTTGGGAAGGTGCTGCTCCGTCATCTCGGCCATGACGAAGCACTGGTATCGCTGGTCGCTAGGCACCAGGCGGTTGTAGAAGCCGTTGTAGTTTTGCTCGTCTCCGAGCGTGAACATCTCAGGAAGGTATTCCAGCTTGGCAGCGATGTACGGTCTGGGAATCTCAGCGTAACGCCGACGACGCCGGTGCCTCACCGGAGAAACCTTGCTGGCCTCAAGAAGCTAACGAGAAGAAAACGAGAAGACGAGTTATACTCGTAACATATATCCCATAATAACCTGCATGTTGCCATGGCCATCTAGGTTAATTTCTCCCTTCCTTCAGTAGATAAACATTACAGTATATCCCATCTTTTCTCTCCTTTCCATCCTTCCATCTTTTACTAATGTCTTCCTTTTTTCTCTTGCCCTTCCTTTCCCCCTCTTTCTACCTTTGCCCTTTCCTATCGCTTCTTCCTTTGCTACCTTTTCTTTCCTTCATCCTACCTTTACCTGTATTTTTTATTTCCTCCTGAACTCCATCTCCCCTGTTCACTCACCTTTCTTTTCTTTCTTTCTTCTATCACTTCCTTCCTTCCCCATGTATACTGCTTCTTTCCATCCCTCCTTTCCATTTTCTATCACTTCAGTCCGTCCTACCTTTCCGTTTTCTAATGCTTCTTTCCCTCTTTTCCATTTAACTTTAATTTTCTCTTATAATTATTTTGTACTCACGTTTTATTTTCTTCCTGTTCTTTTTATTTATTTAATTTATCCACACACTGCTTTAGCTGTACCAAAGATATTATTATTATTATTATTATTATTATTATTATTAGTAGGACTCACCTCATCAAGCTCCATTTCATCTGGATTTACCCACTTGCGTGATGACGTCAGTGAGCCCGGCACAACCACGATGTAATACCAACTACACACACACACACACACACACACAATCAGTCCACTGAGTCTCATTCTGTAGATTTTGCTCTAAAAGTGGAACATCAGACATTATACGCATGAAAGGGGAAAAAACCCAGACACCTCACTTTACAGGTAATGAGTTCATCATGTTAATCATGCTAGCCATGCTAATCACATTCAAACGGGTGACAGGAGTTCAGAGATCAGGGAAACAGAAGAGTAGAAAGGAGGGAAATAAAAAAAGAAGGAACGTTAAGAACTAAGAATGTGACAAGAATCGGAAGAAGTGGATGTGGAAGAAGAGATGAAAGCAGGAGGAAAGAAAGAAAGAAAGAAAATTGTGTTTCATTCCTTAAACTGTCATTCGTCACGCAGAGAGCTGAGTGAAGATTATTGCTTCAGAAATTTCTTTGCTCTCGTTTATAAAAGCCCACAGTTTTCTCCTGAGGGTCGATCACGGAAAACGATTCGGTCACGGAAATCAAAGCGGCAGGACGTTGGAGAGAAACGACGTTTTCCCTGCAGGAGGGAAACACTCTAGTGACTCAAAATATACAGACAGAGAGAGAGAGAGAGAGAGAGAGAGATTCACAAAAATTGAGAAAAGAAAGGAATAGAATTGGGGAAAAATGGAGAGAGAAAAGGAAAAAAGGAGCATAGGAAGAGAGGAAAGGATGAGTAGAAAAAGGCAGATGTCATCTGTAAGAAGAAAGGGAGAGAAGGATAAAAGAAAGGAGCTAAAGCTTCTGTACTAACTTCTGTAGTAAATTATGCTAGCTAGCAATAATCGCATGTTTGCTAGCTAGCAACAATATACCAATCCTGAGGTAACTTTAGACTGCAAGCTAACAAAAACTGTGATAACTTAAGTTAGCAACAATCCCCTGTGGTAATTTATTTACCAATAATCTCCTGTGGTAACTTTAGTTAGCAAATCCATCATGCAGTAACATTAGTTATATATGACTAATCCGATAATCTCTTGTGGTAAACCTTTTTAATAAAGTTAAAAAATAACTCACTGGCTAGTAATAATATAACAATCCTGTGGCAACTTCAGTTAGCAAGTTAGCTACCAATAACTACCCATAGTCACTTTAGCTCACTAACTAGTAATGACATGGCAATCCTATGCTAACTTTAGCTAACTAACTAACAAAAAACTAATGTGGTAACTCCACGAAAAGAAAAAACACGAAAGGAGGAAGTTACAAAAGGCAAAAAAAGGAGGGAGGAAATGGTAGGATGTCTGAAATAACTGAAAATTAACAGGAAGCAGAGAGATCAATAGGAAGAAGGGATTGAAAGGATAGAAATAAAATATGAGAAAATTGAGACAGAAAAGAAAAGATTTAGAAGGAACAATAAAAGAAGAACAAGAATGAAAGTGAAAGAATAAAAAATAAAAATAATTAGAGTGAAAGAGAAAAAGGGAGAAAATAAAGGAAGAGAGAGAACATGAGTGCTGAGTTGGCAGATGTGTGTGTGAGGAGATGTGTATGTGTAGCTGTAGGTGTGTGTGTTTCCTTAGCTCCCTGCGTACGTAGGGAGGGTTTTTACGCATCTGGCAACCACAGCCTCTCCGCCTGAATGAACTCAGACTTTATCTTGGACGGAAACTCGGTTTATACGACTGATTTAACGATCCGAACGAAGGAAAAGCGTCAGTAACAGGATGGGATATAAACATGAGCAGTGTGTGAACGTTCCAGATGTCTGTTTTTCATGGCGAGAATTCATGGAGACTAAATGAGAAAATCTTAAAATAAATACATTTAAAACCAAATATCAAAAGCGTGTCATTTAGTGAATCATCAACATAAGTGAATTAAAACAGAAATTATTTTTAAAGGTTTCCAGTGGTTCCTAATTGTTTTAATGTGTTTCTCGCTGTCTGTAAGGGTAGTTGGTTCATAATGGTTCTTTTTTCTATTTTGACGTTAATCATCTACACATGAAAGAAGGTTCTGATGGTATTTAATAGTTACCAGAAAATTCTTAATGGAAACCATTAAACCCATTAAGATCCATCATGTGATCAAAACCATCAGAGATTTTCCTATTCACAATGTTTTGTTAATCTGACCTAATTTAACTTTAATTTAAAGTAACCTATACTAGCAATAACCTCCTGTTGTAACTTTAGCTAACTGTAATCTTCTGTGGTAACTTTAGCTAACTGTAATCTTCTGTGGTAACTTTAGCTAACAGTAACCTCCTGTTGTAACTTTAGCTAACTGTAATCTTCTGTGGTAACTTTAGCTAACAGTAATCTTCTGGGGTAACTTTAGCTAACAGTAATCTCCTGGGGTTACTTTAGCTAACAGTAACCTCCTGTTGTAACTTTAGCTAACTGTAATCTCCTGTTGTAACTTTAGCTAACAGTAACCTCCTGGGGTAACTTTAGCTAACTGTAATCTTCTGTGGTAACTTTAGCTAACAGTAATCTCCTGGGGTAACTTTAGCTAACAGTAACCTCCTGTTGTAACTTTAGCTAACAGTAATCTCCTGTGGTAACTTTAGCTAACTGTAATCTTCTGTGGTAACTTTAGCTAACTGTAATCTCCTGTTGTAACTTTAGCTAACTGTAATCTTCTGTGGTAACTTTAGCTAACTGTAATCTTCTGTGGTAACTTTAGCTAACTGTAATCTTCTGTGGTAACTTTAGCTAACAGTAATCTCCTGTGGTAACTTTAGCTAGCAATAACTTCATGTGATAACTTTAGCTAAGAGTAACCTCCTGTGGTAACTTTAGTTAACAGTAATCTCCTGTGGTAACTTTAGCTAGTAATAACCTCCTGTATATAACTGTAGCTAGTGTGTAGCGAGAACGTTCTCCTCAGGAACCTATCGTCATTGGGTTCCATTGTTCATGTGTGTTGTGCCTGACCTGACAGGTGCTGCAGTCGCCACTTTGGGAAGATTGATGGTGATTTTTCCGCCGTTGTTCTCGTCGGTTGTAAAGAGGACGGGTTTGGTTTTGAGGAGATCCGGAGCGGTTCTGATGGAGACCTGCTGCTGCAGTCCTCCAGCACTGTTTCCTCGACTCATTAACACAAACGAGTAATTAGTGTCAGGCTTCAGGCCTGTGATCAGCTTCCTCTTCATGTTGCCCTGAACCTCCACGCTCTGCTGATTGAATAAAATCTACAGCAAGGGGAGACGAACGAAGATGCAGCATTAATGTACACTTATTCATATTTACTGAACTTTCATAGAAGCTTTGTCATTTTTTGAAACATATAATTAAAAATCCTAAAAAAAAGTGTCTAAAAAGTGAAAATAATTCTCAAAAAATGCCCTCAATATTGCAGATTAAAAATATATTATTATATAGTACATGACGTTCAATAAATGATGAAATTAAACCAGTTCTTAAGGAATAAAATACCCTACACCATCATGTTATAGGAAAACAACAGGTAAAGCAGAGTTACTGTTACCATCCTAATGCCATTTTTTTTTATCTTATACCTCTTATACCACAGCAATTTACCAACATTCCCACTTTTTTATTATTAACAAATAACGAGAACTTTTTATCCATTTATTGTTGCATTTAATGTCCATAAAACAAGTTGTTCTTGAAGCTAATGAGACAACAAATCGCAGTTTCAGAGACACTTCATGTAAAACGTGCAGCTTTACCTCCGAGGGTTACAAAGCGCTAACATTGGGGACTCCTGTTATGTAAAGATCTCCTTACAGAAAACTTTCAAAAGAAAATGAAACAATAACGTGTTAATTTAATAAGCACGATTAACATAAAGCTGTGATTTGCATCTGCACTACTGTCAGGGCAACTGTTAGAGAGAATTAATCAACACTTTCTGAAGAATCAGCTGCATTACTGGTGGCTTTTAATACTGATGTAAGCCTCAGAGCTCCAATGCAACACTAAAGAAGCTTTAAGTAAAAGAAAAAAAAAAATGACAGACAGTTGCTAGACAAGATTGAAGAGGATTTTTCTGTACTAATGGCATTAGCGTAATGGACAGTGCAACGATGAAGACATACAGTCTCTCCGAATGCGTGCTAACCCTGACGGAAACATTTCCCAGATGTTTCTCGGTGGAGTAATGCTGTGGCTTGTGGATTCCTTCAAACCCGAGTCAATTTGCAGAAGGAGCGCTTAAAAGCCTCGGACGTTTAGCGTTTGCCACCTAATTACCTTGATTAGAGAAACAGAGATGGAGTTTCCTATACAGGCTTTTAGTATTATATTATTTTTTTCTTTTTTTTTTGTCAGTCCATAAACTGATGCATTAGAAACACTCAGTTGATTTGCTAAGTACTCGCGTAAGTCTAGAGTGCAAAATACGCATAATTTTCCACTTTCCTTAATTTAATCAACCAAGGCGCCTTAGGCTCTCAAAGTTAGAAGTTGCTGTAAAGAAAAGATTCTGAGTGACACTGGCAACAATATTAAAAGAAAAAATATCAACTATTTACAAACTTTATGCACCTTAAAAAGCCCTTGAGACTTGAAGTTCTCCGGAAGCTCCCAGGTCAGAAGGACGGACGTCTTCATTACTGCTTTGACGCCAAAACTTGTCGCGAAAGCTGGCGAAATGTTAGAGAAAGAGAAGACAAAGCGAAAAATAAAATGGCTGATTATATTAAACTAACTAAACTAGCAATTTATATTCAAATGTTTTGTTTTTCCCCCAATTACAGTTTTCCTGAAAAGAAGCCAGCTTAAACACAAAGTTAGAACTACTCTGAAGCTACTTTTAGGGATTTTAAGTCATGAAGAAACTTCTACACACTGCCAGCATAAAAAGTTTATGACTACTGACTACAAAAAATGTCGAAAAAGAAACTATATATTTATCAGAGAAGGAGATAGTCTAACGTTAGCAGTAGAACTGAAGGATGATGACGTAGCTGAAAATGCAAACAAACGGATTAGCGATTTATAATAATGCAAATAAAAGCTTGTACTATACAATTTAAAGAGATAAAGAAAGATCTTTAATAATGTTCAACAAGAGGCACTGTGTGCGCAGAACAGATTTCTGGACCGTACTGCATGCACAAATGGCTCAGATAAAATGTGTGAAGCTCGGGAGATTTACGGCATTTTGTATCTGGCGAGATGAAGAAGCACCAGAATGGAGAGCTTGGTGAACTTTAGCCAGTTCTTGGTAGGGATTCTTATCGCTAGCACTAACCTGGCGACGTGGCCATGGTCCTGCTCTGGATGCTGGGGCTCATGGGTCCACTCCCCTTGCTGGTGAAAGCCTGGATGCGGATGTCATAGGTGGTGTCAGGTCGGAGGTCATGCAGTGTCATTTGGGTGTCAGATGTACGATTCGTGCTGTTCTGCTGGCTGTTGATATCTCTGTAAATGACGACGTAATGAGTGATCCGTCCGTTCCGCTCTGCCGGGGCCGGCGGCGCCCAGGTAAGCCGGGTGGTTGTGGTGGTCAGTCCCACCACGCTCAGGTTCAGCGGGAATCCGCTTGGAGCTTCCTCCTGTGTGCTGATGTTCTTGACAAACTCTTCTCCCGTGCCTGCGCGGTTCTTGGCGCTCAAGTGGAAGCTGTAGGTGGCGCCCTTGAAGAGACCCGTCGCCGTGTAGTGGTCGTCCGTGCTCCCGAAATTATGTACTGTGAACAATTCCTCGTCTTCGCGCTTGTAGCGTAGACGATAGCCTATCAGCTCGCCCGGTATGTCCTTCGGAGGCGGCCATTGGATGAGGGCAGTGTTGCCCACTGTGATGCTAATGAGCATGGTGGGTTTGCCAGGAACTGTAAGCAAGGAAATGGTGGAGAAGAAGAACTATGACTTGAGACTTGGTCCAAAACATGGTCTCTTTAAACATTATAAGTAATCAATGTGGCAAAAGACACATGCAATAAGGTGACTGGATTAAAATTTCAGTCCTTGTCTCTAGTCCTAGAGATCGCTTTTTTTTTTTTTTCCCCCAGTTTCAATGCTTTTCACGAGGACCACTCATTTTACTGCTGAATCTAAAGCTTTCCCGTTAGCTGTCGCTTTGGCAGAAGCTAACCTTTCCATGGTCCCTGAAGCCTTTTCCACTTCGGCCTTCGTCTTGTGCTCGAGTGTTTCAGAGATGGTACATCTGACCTCATTTAAGCTCATTTTAATCCTGTTTAATACTTTATTGTTATCTGTCCTGGGCTCGACATAAAATCACGACCTAAAACGTCTGATTGTGGGTTATCTGGGTGCTGTTGGGAAAAGTGAAGAAGAAACACTGCTAAAGAGACGGTCATTAAGACTTAACTGCTTTACTACACAGACCGATTAAGGAATTAGGATATTTAACGAGTTAAGACAGGCTTGAGTTAAACACCTCACACATCTTCCCAAAAGTGGCAAGTTTGTCAAGTCAGACTTCGCAGACTTTCCTTATATCATCACAGACTAATCATGGTATCAGTATCCTGCCTGAACGCTTTGCTAACAGCCACTTACTTTGATAATTATTAGCAATATTAAATATATATTTAGCAGCGGAGAAAATGGTGGGTTCCCGTCTGGTTTTAATGACGAGTTCAGGCTCCATTTACAGCCTTATTGTTTCAGAGATACCGAGTCTGACATCACTTAATACCACTTTAATACCACTCTTTGTTTAATTGCTAATCAAAGACCATTTGAATTCCATTCGGCAGCGTGCCTCACGTCTATTTTCTTATGGGTACTGGGAAATGTTTTAGATTTTTTTTTGCTCTACTTTTTTCCAGACACCCATCGTTTCAGAGACTGGATGTCTGACTTCATTTAAGGTCATTTTAATACCATCTACAGTTTTATTAGACTTTATTAGGATCTCCATTAGCTGTTGCATTGGCAAAAGCTAATCTTCCCGGAGCTCCCTGAAGAGCTTCAGACTCGGGTTTCGATTTAGAGGCCTACTGTTTCAGAGACAGCGAGTCTGACTTCATTTAAGACCATTTTAATCACATTTAGCACTTTATTGCTATCCTTCCTGGGGTCCATATATACAATTAAGACCTCAAATGTATCGCGCTAGGCTCACTGGGGACTATAGGGTGGAATAGGAGAGGAATTTACAAGAGCAACGTGTTAAGAAGTTCAAGCAGATGAATTTGATTTCCTCTTGGACTCTCAGTGGCTGCTTCGCATCGCTGCTAGTCACGGTTCATCGGGGAGAAAATCAAACTTGCTTGAAGATATTGTATAGAGTATACGCCATCGCTGGAATGGCTGTTCCAGTGTTCCATGGAATATCCTAATCTCTGGTATCCTAATTATGTTGCTTAGCAACCTACGATAAGCACAATTTTTTTACTGTGTGTAACAATTGGGGCTGTTTTTGCAAATATTATTAGTAGTTAGTAGAAAAATGTATTGTAGCTTGTCGTTTTTGCATTCTCAAAAGCGAACATCAAGGTCTCCATGGTCTCCTCCGTAGAGGTGGACCCGCACCCTGTGTAGGTATAAATGGCTCATTCTAAACCTAAAACACAGCGATTCGTAGTTGCAGGTAATTAGACACTAATGAGGACATACTTATGAATATATATGCATTAAATCTTACATAGTGGACCTTTAATGAAACACTCCACTGCATGGAGCACCCGAGCTACCTGCTTTTTTCTTTTTTTGGAGATGTCTGATCTCGGGCGTGTAATGTAGAAGCATCTGGCGAAGGTCTCGCACTTTGGCTCCACCATGCCTGACTTCATTTAAGACCATTTTTATTCAGATTCACAGCATGACTTACTGTTTTGAGCTTTTTTTTTTTTTTTTTAAACTGCCATTTCGGGAAAACTCGAGAGCCACGTTACGCTGTTTATGGCGAGATCCTTTAGACTTCTGCTCCATTCAGAGGCCTGCTGTTCCAGAGATTTCATATAAGACCACTTTAATACGGTTTAACAGCATGACTCATCGTTCTGAGACTTTATTTCTTCCAGCGTTCCAGATCTCAGCTTTATTCCGAGGTCTGGTGTTTCAGAGATGAAGAGTCTGACGTCAAACAAGATCGTTTTCATTACATTATTTAGCACTTGATTGTTTCATTGTGCTGTTAGGACCTGAAGCAAACGCCATTCTTGTATGTTTATGTCAATAAAATAAAATACATCGTAGCTCTCATCTCGGTCTCACTTACTAGCAACGGAAGTCATATTTACATTAAGGTTTTTTTTTTAAGACATTTTTACGTTCTAGACTAGTTCAGGTTCATTAGAGAATGTTTGATTTTTTTTTAATCGCACAAACAAAAAAGTACAAAATATAATCAAATAAGGATTAATGATTGTGTATCGAATTTCTTTAACTTTTTGTGATTTTCTATTCAGTGTGACGAATAAAAAAATATATAATTTTATTAAACAGTAGAAGAAGTGAATAATTCATTTATTATTTTCTTTTTCAATTTCTATAAAAAGTACACAATTACATAATGAACTACATAAATAATATATATATATATTTTTTTATTTAAATCTTTGTAGTATTTTATTTTGGGGGGAGCATTATTATGATTAATATTAATAATTACTGATATTATTATTCATGTTTTATTGCTCGTTATTGTCGTACCTGCCCCTGTGGTTTTGATGACCTTGGCTTTGCTCCGCGCTCCGTCTCCTCGGGTGGTGTACGCCGCTACCGTCACCGAGTACGAGGTCTCCGAGATCAGGCCAGCGATGATGGCTTCCTGTTAAACAAAAACCGCTTGAGCCCAGAATAACCCAGCACCCTGACCCTTCGACACACAGTACACACACACACACAGTACACACAGTACACACGCCCCATGGACAAACCACAAACGCAGCCCCTCTTCAACACACGCCCGGGTTTAAAACCATCAGGCTTTCTGAAACGGCCCCGTCGGCGCTGGACGCAGCTCTGATGGCTCTAAAGGCTTCGAGAACACACACTTTCCACCATGGGAAGATCTTTTTGTTTCCAAACCACACAGAGAGCAACCAGAGGAACCGCACCATTTGTGTCAGAGCTCTGCCAGAAAGGTTTCCTTTAAGAGGACGCGGAATTCAAAAACGTCACGTTTTTGTGTCGTAGAATTACAGCTGATTCATTCTGGAAATTCCGACAGCGTTCTGAACGATCGGTTTAGTACAAAAAAAATGAACTAGTTTGTTTACTAGAACCCAAATACTGAGGACCTGGCTATTTCAGCTCAACACGTCTGATTCGGAAACATGACGCGAGTACCGCGTGCGAGTGTAAAAACTTGTCTGCCATATATGAGAGTTTTCCTGAATTCACGCGTTTCCGCTACCCATTCGCTAGTTCGCAATTTCAAACTGCACATAAGCAGGTTAACGTGAACGCGGCTACTTCGGGGTGGCGATAAACGTTTATATTTAAGGAAGCGGTTCAACAAATCTCCCTTCAATATAATGTTTAAACAGGATCATGAAGGAAGTGCATGAAACTCAAAACAAGCTATTTCCAGAATAAATGCAGATTTATGCAGCTCTGGAGCGACAGCAGTGAAATCCACTCCACAAACTAACACAGGTTTCTGCAACTCAAATGTTTAATTTAAAACGCTGGTCAATTTCCGGATCGAATTGAGGCGTCCTCTTAAAAAAAGCACACACACAGCTTATTTTTCCATGACCAAGCTGCTTGTCACCTTCTCAGGAGGACGGCGTTTGATCATGGTGTCGGTAATGACCGAGTTAATTACAGCGTGACAGAACAATGACACACACGGTGGCTGGAACCGGCCGAACGCTGGAACAAAAGCTGCTCGGCGGAGAACAAACAGATCACACGCAAGCGGCAGCATGAACGCAAACACACACACACACACACACACACACACACACACACACACGGAGATGAATAATGAGAGACGGGGTAAAGCACTGGGAACAGAGCACACCTGGAGTCCTGCTTTATTGTTCTTAATAACGCCTCTATACGAGAGGTCGAGTGTGACAGGAGAAGATGAAACCACGGGCGCTCTCGGCTATTTTCCCCTCAGGAACTAATTGCAGAAAAGAACTAAAGTAGCGAGAGGGGAACCGAAGAACCGTCAGCCCACGCTAACGCCGCTACGGCATGAGTTCGAGGAATCGCTCGAGACAGTCGTTCGGATTTGCCGTGTTGAGTGCGAAGGCAGAAAATAAACGGAAAGAAAAGAATAAATGACTTTATTCTTCTAAAAGAAGCGCTTCAGGTTTTCGCTTTTCCAAGATAGCGTGACACGCTTTTATTACATTTTTTCATATTTACGTGCGCACGTCACGTCTTTTCCCTTTCTTTAGTTTAATGGTTACGAACGGACACGCACGCGATTATTTCAAAAATAAAAAAGTTAATCTTTTCTAAAAGACCAAAAAAAAAAAACAACAACAACCCAACTCATTTTAGTGTTTTTATAATATTAAATGTCTAAAGGTCACAAATACACTTATTATACATTTTTTTAAATTAATGATAAACAATTTTTTAAATGATTTATAACTTTGCTTTTTTAAATGTAGCACTACTGTATGGCGTTACGTTTCTGAGTGACCCAGTAACCTGGCTAGAATCACACGTATCCTGTATCGTACACAGCAATGCCTTCCAGAATCAGGATATAAAACATCTGTCGAATTGTTCGGCCGTAATTTAGCGTCCTAATTCCATCCCCATCCGAGCTCTGCCTGGCAGGCACAAAAATAACGCTTCTCCTGTAAGATCAGTGCGGTCGAATCAGTACTTTAATCGCTGCTAAAGTCAGAACGCAGTCGATGAGGGAAGACGATCGATCGGCGCAGGCCGTGCAGC
>JAQQZR010000018.1:16212575-16232889 GCA_030068235.1 Notoglanidium macrostoma
AATCAGTACTTTAATCGCTGCTAAAGTCAGAACGCAGTCGATGAGGGAAGACGATCGATCGGCGCAGGCCGTGCAGCAGAAACAAGTAGCTACAGGTTTAGCATCGTATAACCTGCAGGTGTAAATCAGCACGTCGTGGCTGATTGAAAAGGAAATTAAACACACGTTTGAACAAAGATAATGCCGTGGATCCACGGCCTGTCTGTCAGTGTGTGTGTGTGTGTGTGTGTGAGGGGTAAAAACAGGCCGGGTGTGTTCACTCGGCGGTGCTGCGTACGGTCACACTTCATTAGCGGCCTCATTAGGCGGCCGACACCCCGCTTTCACAACATGGCTGACTGATGGAATAAATTAGGCGATGGAGGACGTGCGTCACGTGACATCGGAACGGCGTCTACGATCCACGCATCACTAAACACGGCTGAACGTCGGGCTTCGGCTATAAATCCAGCAGCGCTGTGAGGTGGCGTGCTGGAGGACTTTGACCGCACGCACGGAGAGCTTTACAAGTCACGCCTCTCTGAGGTACTGATGTTTACAGATCCTTCGTTTTTATCCACATTCGTTTTAGCGTTTATGAAAATCTGATTTGACCGACACGCCACCGGCTCGGCCACGCCCACTTCTCCTCCTCCACCACCGAGTCTCAGTGCTAAGAGGATTTCAGATCAGAAGCTCACAGGAGAAGAGAGACGAGTATGTCGTGTTCTGACCCGGCTTGTATTACATAACCGCGCGCACACACACACGCACACACACACACACACACACACGGCATCTTTTCTGGACTACAAGGCAGGATTTGTACGGATTTGATTTAACCGCATTTCATTTAACTTGTGGTTAATAATAGAGAAAAAGAGAGAGAGCGCGCGCAAAAGAGAGCTTTTTTACATTAAAGCAGCTCTTTCATTTTAAATTTTAAGAAACGATTGCAAAAAATGATCAGGACAAATTTGACCGTTGACTCCGCCCTAACGGAGAGGTGTGTTAGTTCCCAGTCAAAGGTAAAAAGAGGAAGCACGCTTACACACACACACACACACACACACACACACGGAAGCAAGAACACACACCGTGTCCCGAGGCCGCACACCCCAGCTCACACTCAGGTTACTCACATATTCTGTGGTGTCCTCAATGTTCCACTGAGCGGAGAAATCACACACACACACACACACACACACACACACACACACACGGGAGGGAAGGGAGGAGGGAGAACGAGTGAATAAAGGGCACTACTGATGGAAGGAAAAATAAAGCATGGCTTCTTTTCAATCGGTACTGCTACTGATGAAAAGTGAGAATTAATGATGAGAATGATGACATGCAGTTCAGTAGAGAGAGAGAGAGAGAGAGAGAGAGAGAGAGAGAGAGAGAGAGAGGGGGTAGGAATAACATCAGGTAAGACATCATCACGATAAACCTGTGAACGTTAGAGAAAGAGAGAAGGAATGTATACATTATGCACACTCAGTGGCCGTTTTATAACGTCTGCGCTCCATATACACACAGCATCCTGTAATCACTGCTGTAATCACCTCAGGACTCTGATCACTATAGCGCACACTTAGTACCGTTTGTCTTGTCTTTTTCTCTTCCAATATTCTGGAATAATGACTCTCATGAATTTGAGGACTCTCTCATTAATCCGCTAACTGAAATGAAATCTATTTAATTAGATATCCTGTCAACCAAAACATTAGTCCAGGCAAGCACTTGGGGCTAATGAATGAATCTATGCACTCGTACCGTGATACAAACTCAGTGCTGGTCCCAAATACCACCGGATAACAGGCGGAGGGGCGCCAATACTTTTGATCAGAGCAGAAAATTGGCTGCCACGAGTAACTATACGCCTACACGGTGGCGTATACGGTACAGCGACGTGACAACGTGTCTACTGAGTGTGTGCGGACACAAGGGAAGGTGGCATCATGAGCAGGAACATCATGAGGAACCGTCATCACTTACCTGAGAACACAATAACACAACACGCTGCAGTCGAGACCCACAACGTGCGTTACGCTTAAACATTAACGCGTACACATTCTGATGTTAGTGTCATCATCTCTCAAGCTTTCAGCCAATCAGAACACTCATATCAGTGAAGAAGGAGAAAATAAACACAGTTCTTGGTGGTGGCCTCAAAGGTTCCTCTTTACACAATGCACTGCTTTGTTACTGTTTTATTTCATGATTTTTTATGACATATGCAAAAGTGTCTAGGATAAGACTCTTTTTAGAGAAGGTCAAACAAACAAACAATCTATA
Organism: Notoglanidium macrostoma; assembly: GCA_030068235.1. Lineage (NCBI taxonomy): Eukaryota > Metazoa > Chordata > Actinopteri > Siluriformes > Auchenoglanididae > Notoglanidium > Notoglanidium macrostoma. Next base: position 16,214,853 of record JAQQZR010000018.1, read on the forward strand.
TAGATAGTCCTGGGAGCTGAGGGGGTGTGGCCAGGTGGAGGTATGTGATGAATCAATGACATGAGGCCAGGTAGATGGTTCCAAAGACCTAAGGGGGCGGGGCTAGTTAGATTGTTCCAGCGAGCTGAGGCAAGCAGACAGCATTAAAGAGAGGTGGAGCCAGGTGGCTAGGTCTAGACACATGAGGGGGCGGGGCTAAAATACTATTTATACAAATTACATATCTATAAAGACAGAAACTGTATAACGCACATTACAGATTCTTTAAATCTATTTCCTCTTAACAAAACATGAATCCAGGACAGACACACATCCTGAACACCTACCTTCACACACACACACACGATTGATCAGGATACACTCTCTGAAGTTCACACACACACATTTCATTTACGCTCAGAAGCGACACACACTTCACAAACTTTTTGTTCTGCGCTGAGGGAGCGCGAATCCTCCATGGACCGAGAGCCCATTTTCTCACCGCGAGCCCCTGCGGTGTTACCCCGAGCGTGAAATCCCATTAACCCCTACACACTGTCGGCCTGGTGACACACACACACACACACACACACACACACACACACACAGCCAACGTGAATCACACTGAAGCAGAGCTGACACGCCTTATGGAAAGTAAAGTACTCGACGTCATTTATGCACCGAAGCTAAGATGAAGTGAAGTGAGCTGCAAAAGATCAGCCTAAGCTCACTTCAGGGAGCACACTGTAATCCCTATGCCCTATCTAGTGCACTATTTTGGTGACTGCTCAGAGATCATCAGTCAGCATAGTGGGGAACAGACTTGGTGCCACAAATCCCACAATGTACTGCAAAAGGAGTACAAAATAGCCGTCACAGCCTATATAAAGAATAGGGAGTGTGGTTTGGGACACGCCCACAGTGCACCGATAATAGTGAGCACAGTGTCCTACATAGCCTATAAAATGTAAAAGGGACATGCCCACAGTGCACTAATGAAGGTGAGCGTGAGGTTTGGGACACGCCCAAAGCACAGTGATGAAGGTATGACTATATAGTGTCCTATAAAGTGAATACGATGTCATTAGGACACGCCCATAGCGGGCAGACGATAGTGAGACGTTGTAATGGTGTTTATGTGGCCTAAAGGGTACATGGTTTGGGACACGCCCGCAGTGCACCGATGATGGGGAGAAGATTGTGATGATGTTTAGATGTATGTCTATTGTGCAAAGTGAATTTCAGGGCTGAAGTGTACTGTGAGGCACACGCGCACACACACACACACACACACACACACACACACACACACACACACACAAGGCACCAATGGAACTGATAATGCAAAGAAAAAGCCTGAGGGTGTTTGCTTTGCTTGTTTATCCCTCCACCGCAGAAGGTACATTACATCCATAACGCAGTGCCTACAGCACTATAAATATTGTATATAACACACACACACACACACACACACACACACACACACACAATATCTCTGTGTCACATCATTAATATGCTAACAAACCAGGCGCTGAATAAGAGAGTGATGGTCGTGTCGCTCCATGAGAGACGTTAAGATGGCGAGGTGGCCCTCGATCTGCTGCGTGTGTTCACTCGTCCGCTAGGTTAAATTTAGCACTGGAACCAGGGCACAGTGTGTGTGTGTGTGTGTGTATGTGTGTGTAGGCTCGCGGTCTGGCCTTGTTCAGAAGGAAAGCACACTTAAAACGCCCACACAAACAAATAACTACTACTGCATGGGGATAGAGATACGGTGTAAACTTCAGCTGAAAATTATTGCCGAAAAAACAAATAAATAAATACAAACCATAATAAAAAAACTGTGATCTGCAGCCGCACGACTGTCAGAGCCGCAGTTCTGGAAAAGGAATCGACACCTCGTCTTCTGAGCAATCCCAATCAAGCCAGGCTAATTTGATGGAGAGGAACGCTAACGTGCCAGTACAGATAAATTAAAGATGTGTAGGTTATTCCCGTGTGTGAGAATTTCCTGACATCTTAAAAACCCAGAGTCTGATCTCCCCTGCTTTAAAATATTCATGGAAATCCAAATCCCTCTTAAGGATTACTGTCTTCTCTCCGCCTCGGCACACACTCGTTTCTTCAGGCTGTTGTCAAATGTCCTCATTTTAATGCAATGTGAGTCAGAGTAACAGAACAAAATGTATATATATAAACTGTAACAAGGCAGTGCATATGTATTAAAGCCTGGAGATAAAAAAGGGTCCTAGAAAAGGCCACCAATGTTTTGCTTCAGTAAAAAAATTTGTAAAATAAAATCCAAATAAGTTGCAAGAATGGAGAATAATAATGTGATAATACGGTGGCACAAGACGGCACCCCCTGTTGGTGAAATATATTGAATTACAATGATGATTATTTTGGCTGTTGTTGTTCTTACTTGGGCTTCAGGCAGCGCGACGTCCATGATGTTCGGATGCCCTCGTGGTTCTCCGTTCTCCAGTCGAGAGTAAATCACCTGATATCCTCGGATCTGGCCGTGCTGTTTTCCCGAGAGCGGCGGCTTCCACGTCACACGGATAGCCGTCGAGTTTATAGCTTCGACCTCCAACTTACGAGGTGGAGCTCCAGGCACTGTGAGTAGAATATATGGATACGTATATGTATGTTTGGGGTGGGGGAACTAAATGAAACGTAATATATTTTTATCATCTATCTTTGTGTTAAAGGAAATGGATACACTTATAACTGCGAAAGAGAAAAGAGTAAAAATAACGCAAGCTTTTAAAAAAAGCCTTGGAGGGACAATTGTGCATCATTTTTTTAATTTTTTTTTTTTTTTGAGAGAGAGGACAAAAAAATGCACCAGAGTAGCCGATTAAAAATCCAAAACTTTGCGATACAAAAATCAATATTGAAGATGAATTTTAAAGAATGTATCTTGTCAGTGCCAGGCTTTAAAGAAAAGAAGAATAGTACCTTAGGGTGCCAGGTACTAAAGAATATTTTGTAGCTCAGGGCGGAGGAGGGAAAAAACCCAAGCAAACAAAGGCCCGACATGTCCCTTAGATGCACGAGGCACTAAAAACAAGAAATTTAGCGTGTATCTGAGAAGCAAAGCACTAAAAAAGGACAAAAATTAGCATACACCTCAGGGCACCACTACTAAAGAGAAATTTGTTGCTCAGCATCAAAGTACGGTATATGTTTTAATGTTCCCTTAAGCCCAAACACAAACACACAAAATCTTAGTTATGTTTCTCAAGCAAATAGATATGCCTAGTTTCTTTCCCCCCCAAAGCCTTTCTTCTTTTTTGCGCTCTGCGCTTTGAAGTTGAAAGTAGCTGAAGTCTTTTTTTAATTAAATAGCGAGTCAAAATGAAAGGGCCACCAAATATGAAAACTGATTTATTTATTTAAAAAAAATTCAATAAAGAATATTAAGCTAAGATACAGTAATATAAACATAATGAATGTTAAATCTGGAAAGAAATCATGCTAGATTGTTTTAGTTACCGATTCCTGGGTAAAGAAATCTAGGATTTTCGTCGAGCCATTAGCACGTTCCCAGCCTTTATTTTTATCATTTAACTCTGAAATGGTTAACGTAGACATCTATGCAACTACGTTACGCAAGCCATCATTCATGCTTAATAATTCTTCAATGTCTTTCCAAAAAAGTGCATCTCGACAAATATTGTGCTGTTCTGTTTAAGTGGTACCTTGAGGCAGATCTGACATTTTTTTAGGCTTTGGAGAACATACCCATTTCCCACAAGCTCTTTATAAAACAATATGATGATCCAGCAAAACTTTCACAAGTTATAAAGGAAACTCATTTCAGCATTGCAAAGGGAGCGAGGGGAATTAAGGACAGTGAACAGTGTGGGGAAATGTGTAGAAAACTTGTTAACTACAGTAGGGGAACTTCAAATGTATTAATTACAGACGATGGCCTTGTGGGATCCAGGAGAAGTTGTGCTCTTATTTGTGATAAAAGAGGAAAAATAACAAAAAGATACACTTTGAACAGAAATGAGTAAGACCCAAAAAAGGTTCTGGACAGGTGTGTAGTGACCTGCAAACCAAAAAATGAGAGAATGAAGGAAAGGAAAGGGTGGAGTAGCAGGGAGGGATGTCCTGAAGCCAAAAGAGGAAGAGATTCAACAAGGGGTGGAAATGAACTTTAAAGAGAGAAACTGGCGATGAAAAAAAGAGAGCTCTGTTTTCTGGCGAATGAAAGGAGGGGCAGTAAAATAAAACCTAAGCCTTACAGCACCATGCGAAAGAGCGCTTGGTTACATGCGAGAGAAAAGACTAGTGTGTCCAGGAGAGCGAAGCGAATCCTGCTTTTTAGAGACAATGCACATGTTGTCTGCTGAGGAGACGCGTATATCCCATCTTAGACAAAAAGGCTCTGCTTTCCTCGCTGATCGTCTTTGGACTTCACTGAAACATGGCGGATGTAGAAGTTAGAGGCTTTCAGATGAATCTTGCTTCATAGCAAAACAGGTCATGAAACTAGAACATGGGGCAACCGATTGACAAGAAGCAAAAACCTTCCCTATGCCTAGTGTTGAGCCTGAGAAAATGCTAGAAATATATTTTCCATCCATGTCTCTTAGAAAGAAATTATGCCGGATGCTACGTACGCCAACCCTCCTTTACAGTTACATAACAGCAACTTGACCCCCAAGTCCCTCAAATTCAAGGAACTCGGCCACTCGCAAGCCCATGATTCCTGAAGGATGCATTCCATCATCCAGAGAAAGGAATGGAAATATAATGTCTAGAATATGTAAGGAATTGCATTATATGGCCTATTTTTACCAACTTACCAACCCCTGCCTGTGTTTGGTTCCAATGGACCTTGGCAGCAAGGGGTATCTCTGATAACATGATGTGGGATCTGACATTATCGGACAGTCAAAGTTTGGCAGCAATTATTCCTACAAGAACCGTGATTAGATTAACATAAATCAAGACAAGACTGTGGCATTAGCCACCTTACGCTCTGTTAGTCTGAAAAAGCCTAGAAAGTGACATAACAAGAGTCCACAACGCTCTTCAAGGAGCAATCGTTCGGTAATCTCGGAATACACCTGGATTTCCAGTGCTCACCGCTGAGTAATCCACTCTCCAGATGCTCATTAACTCAGGGACCTCTGAGCCAGCGTCATCTGCGTTTCTTCAGTAACAGCAAAGCCTTACTGCCTCAGGCTGATAAAAGTGATACAAGTATGCTTCTTGAAACGCCTGTAGTGGCATATCAAGAGCAACCTGTGCCTTGGAACATGAAGAGGATAACCTCCCATCTTACTGACGCACCACATAACTGATGGCAAGCTCAAGATCTTTTGGACCAAGAACTCCGCAGATCTCACGGCGGTCGACACATCGGAACAAATTTCTGTTCAAAATACTCAACTAGCCCCAGACAGAATGTGAAGTTTCTAGACGCTTTTTGTTGTTCATGCCGGTAGCTTTTTCATACTGTTTTCCCAAAAAAAACTCAAGGTTCCTCAAGGTCCTAATAACTCCTCTTGTGGAAATAAGAATGCTAAAACAACCCAAAGTTCTTGTAACTAGATGTATATAAAACAAACTTGATGATGTAAAAAAAAAAAAAAAGTTGATACTGCATGAATCTCTAAAAATTGATTTTCATTCATGGTTATACTTGTGATTAAAGGAAATATTAGCAGAGACATGGCAGAAACCAGTGAAGACATATTAGTTTGGTTACAGGTAGACAAGAGCAAAGGCAAGAAGTCTAGAAAGGATGAAAAACTGGGACTTTTCCTTACAAGACAGTGACCACCCAAGAGTTAAGATGAAAAAGAACAGGAACAGGAAGTAAGGTTCAGATTCCAGCAAGAAGCTTGGCATCTTCTAGCCAGGATTTTAAAGACGTACCATCCTCATTGGTTCGGACGCGTACTGGAGCGCTCTCAGGCCCAGGCCCCACGTCAGTGTGAGCCCTGACCCGCACCACATACTCCGTCCACTTCCCCAAACCTTCTAGTACAATGCTGGTGGCGTCCGCTCCAATATCCGTCACTTCGTGCCGCTCGGTGTCCTCGCCGTTCACCGCCTGGTAGCTTACGGTGTAGCGAACGATAGCGCCATGCCTGCTGGCAGCAGGAGGTGGCACCCAACTCACCTTAATGCTGGTGGAGCTCAGACTGAGCACCTGAACGTCCTGAGGTGGAGCTGAGGGTGCTGGCGAGGCAATGGAATGGGTGTCAAACAAAGGTAAAACAAACTCAGGGAAAATTAGGAAGAAGGTCAACACTTCCTGGCCGCGAGGCTAGTCAGATTCTTGTTGGTTAGGGTTCGGATCTAGCAAGCCAACGGTTGTGCATTCAAATCTCAGGACTTCAGGAGACCTCTGGTGCCTTGGGGAAATTCAGATCTGTGCTTGGATCGGACACAAGCATCAGACAATTTATTCTAAAAGATTTTTATTCACGCACATTCTTCAATCCCAATTTAAAGCTCAACATTGTTCAGTCTCCTAAAGTTGTAACGCAATTCTGATGTTTCCCAGTATGGTGGCTCCAATGGTAGTTTGGTTAGAAATCAATGCGAAGTGTAATTACAGCGTAATTGCAGCTGTACCACCAGTGTAAATCTGAGGTAAATGTTGAGATTTCAGATTGTTTTATCTGGTTTCCATGGTCACCGTGCACTTCCATTGCATGAATACAAGACGTGATAGCTCGTTAAATCGATATCTTTATTCATCTCTAGCTTACACTCGGTGTACGAGTTTCTCAGTTGCCTAGCAACAGCATTCTCATGACTTTAACCACTTGAACAACAAGTGGAATTGACTATAAAAGTACAAATATAAGCATTTATTCTCAATCCACTTCGTATTTCTTTTTTGACAGATAGGACGGCGTTTGTTTACGCGTGTGCGGTCCCGTTAAGTGAGTCGTCTTCGTTCCTGATGTCAAATTACAAACCTAATCTGATTTCATGCCTGGGGCACAAAGTCTCTGTTTTAATTTTGTTTTTGTTGCATCTTCTTCAAGCCTAGTTTCACTGAATTTGAATATTCAGATGTTTTTAATGAGTACAAATGGGGCTTATTGAGAACGAGGGTGGCAGTGTAAAAGACAGCGTGGTGAGGCTGATATCATGAGACAGTGATCTGTCAATCGTTGGCCTGCTTTGCTTGTGTTTGTGTGTGTGTGTGTGTGTGTGTGTGTGTGTGTGTGCATATTATAGAATGCGCTGCTTGCGTGTTTGAATGCCGGCTCTTTGGCTCGGAGACAGCGTCTTTTTGCATTTGTCAGGCTTCCAAGTGTCAAATCGTGTGGCCGCTTAGAGGAATGATATGTGTGTGTGTGTGTGTGTGTGTGTGTGTGTTTGTTGGCTGCCAGGGTATCTCCATTCCTTTTAGGCAATCCCATTGAAAGGCCAAATTTAATTAAATCAATGCCAAATGATGAACAGGTGAATCTGGCTAACATTCGACAGCCCAGAGGTGTGAAAGAAAAACAACAACAACAACAACAACAACAAATAATAACATTAAAATAACCGTAACTACATGAATAAGAATCAGTTCTGAACATCAACAAATCTATAATCTATGAGTTAAGAAGAACAAAAGGCATAGAAAAGGTGCACTTCTCTAAATAAATAACGCTCAAGATACAGAAAATAGTAAATAATGGAGAAAAAGATGAAGAAAAAAAAACAAAAACAGGGAATGGAACGCTTTGGTTAACAACCAGAGCCTGGCAGGAAGTATTGCCACTATCAGGGTTGCCATATTGAGTGTTTTGCTTCCCAACGGCACCTATAGTAACAGATTGTAGCTGACTGGAAAATATATTTTTGAAATGTTTTATTTTACCAACCGTTTCTTTTTTCCGTGTGTCTCCAGATAAAGTAAATTTTTTTTTTTTTTTTTATAAATTTGTAGTAGACACGTGGTGTTTTTTTTTTTTTATTATATACTGAATTCCGATTGGACAAAAAGTCTTGATTAATTTTCGTTGCTATAGTAACAGCTCCTTCGCAGGGACTTGCATGGAGTATTCTCCACGTAATTGTTGATATGGTGATGTTTTTTTGTTGAGGAGGAGTTTTGTGGTATTGTCATAATAATAACATAATAACAATAATAACAATAATAATAATCCTTAAATTAAACCCTGACTGTTATTGAAAGCGTAGAAAATCTGGCAACCTGTTCACCTTCTTGTCAGGATTGAGATGTTCAGGAGTTTGGATGTTCTTCTAGTTAATTAGCACAAAATACTGTCAAAAACTTGTAATGCCTATAAAAAAACGACTAGCACGCTAATGCTGAAGATACAGCCATGACACGGCGATCTGTCCGTCTTGTCATCCGTCCTCGGTTTCACACTCGCCTTTATGTCGGCACGTTACAGAAGCTCCACAGCTGCAGCCGAGATACTCACGGAGCGGGACGGTGTTCTGACAGGCAGACGACCACAGTGGGTTTTATTTAGCGCTGAATGATGAGTGAGACGAGAGACCTGGCGTGACGTGAACACCTTACTGTCCGAGTCCGTCTCAAAAATTACACACGTGCAGGACAGGAAGCGTAAATACCGACGACGACGACGACGATGAACTTTTGTTCATGTTAAATAATTGAAGATATCCTTACATGTGCAGCGTTGTAATACTCCTATGACCAGGTTACAGGTGTAAAATAAATCAAATGAAAAATAAACCCAAAACACATCAGCATAGCAACACGGAAATCTAACTCGCTGATGAAATACCTTCTCATCTGCGAGAAGGTAATGAGATACCTTAAGCTTTTAAATGTGCTTCAGTTCCAAAAATATGATATATAATCTGGTCATGTTAAAAAAACAAAAGAAAAACCCCAACTTGACCTTCCATCCTCGTCAACGGACCCAGGAATTCCCTCGCTCAGGAAAACAGGATCATTAATAGCAAAGGAAGGAGAGCAAAAGGAAAGAAATCTACAGCTGTCCCTGAACAGCAGGGTGGTTTTTTTATTTCTTTTTTTCCTGTACATGCGTTTTCTAGGTTAGCGCTGGTATAACAGGAGGAAAGAGCAGAGCACTCACTGGACTGAGCGGTCCTGGCTTCGGCGGGCTTGGTGAAGACCCCCAGGCCCATTTCGGAGCGGGCAGCGAGGGAGAACTTATACAGAGTGTCTGGCTTCAGGCCTTCCACGGCGTACGACCCAGTCGGGATGAAGGTGACATGAATCTGCAAAAATAACACGAAACACCTTTTTTTTTTCACCTTTATTCCCTTTTCAAAGACATCCGTACCTCGGCATCTTGGATCGGTGACCGAACAACCTTCGGGTTTCCTTTTCCAGCGATAAACGTGGAATCTCAGGAGACTCACCAAAGCCGGGTGAATTATAAAAGCCCTGATGTTAAAATTGGTCTTTGCTGGTGCAACTAGCATTATGCTAGTCCCGCTAATGTTAAGACACGGCTTTCACGGTTACTTTTTCGGAAAAACTCTCATTTAAAAAAAAAAACCAAAAAAAAAAAAAACCAAAACCTCCATTAAATCCAATAAAAATGCTTGAAGTGGAATCACTACGAGTCTTCAGTAGTTTATCGCCGGAGTGTATAAACACAGTTCATTTTCACTTCTTTAAACTTTATAAGATGTGTCTTTTTTCGATTAAATGATTTCTGGCTAATTAATCGGACTTACTAAAAACTAATAACGATACAAATACAAGCATTTTTTTTTTTTAAATAAATAAGCGCTAAAAATCTCACTGAGAAATATTAAACGTGTCAGGCCAGTGTTATTGCATCATAAAATAGAACAGCCAATCAGGTTCAAGTATGCAAATGCAAGCCATTCCCTATTGTAAGCCATGCACTTGGAAGACAGGGACGGGGCATGTAAAGTCGAGGGCTTTTCCCTTCTAATTTGCATATTCATTGAATCTGGATATTGAAATGAAGTTAGTGTAACTGCATCAAAAAATAACAGCCAATCAGGATCATTTATGCAAATGCGATTCATGCAACGCCAGAGTACTTGAGACGGTGCTGGTGAGGTGGGGACTGTGGGTTCCAATTCGCATATTCATAAAACCTTGTATTTTGTAATGAAAGTATTTACACCCACCTCTTTTTAAACCTTTTTTGATGGTTAATTAGCTCTTTGGTGGAACCCCAACACCACGCAATTTAATATTCAATATAGCAGTCATTTCTAAACATTAAAACAGCATAAATATTTTATATTTTGATTGTTTTTATCCTGATACACTGCCGTACAGATATACCGTCACACCCCTGTAGCCCACAGCCACACTTTAGCTACCGGAAGAGCGAACGATCAGAGCGTTCAAAAGGCATCTGCTCTCAACATGGGCCGATTTTACCCACGTCTCCTCCACATGGCTTGGAGAGTTCTGCCAAGACTCGTATCGGCGGATCTGTCGTCAGTGGGCGTTGATTAGAACATCCTTTTTTTTTTTTTTTTTTAAAGCCAAACAACAATCTACAGAACTCAACCTCTCAAAACACCTGGCAGGCGTTTAACCTTGAGCCATGATGCAATATGGTCAATCTGGACCATCTCTGATTCTCAGCCATGGCTCGGAATCATGGCCTTGCACATTTTAATAAAGCTCTGCATGGAGCCCAGTGATAGAGAGACAGAAAGAGAAAATAAGAAGCGCTGTTTCCGTGCAAATTTGGCAACGCTGCGGTACCTTATTGTCTGATCCGGCCTCCCAGTAGTGCAGCTCGTACAAAGTGATCGGCTCCTGAACGGGCCAAAGCCACTTCAGCGTGATCGTGGTGTCGGGTTCGGCTTCGGCCTCGAATCCGGAAGGCTGCGCCGGGACTGAGGAGCGCACGGGAAAGAAGTTAGCAAAGAAATCAGTAAACATCAATAAACCTGATCACAAATATCCATCCTTCAAGTCAAAGCCAAAGTTAGCCAATCACTGACAGTCCAACCTTTTCTTATCTAGCTGTAGTGCTCGAGCGACACATAGCTAACGCGGCGTGGAAGCCACGTAAAACCTTTCATGCCCCAAACGCATGTTCTGTTTTAGAACTTCAGCATGAAGCCTGCAACATTATAATGGCAGCCATCTTGGAAAACAGGAATACATGTTATTGCTAAGCAGTTCGGGTTTTCCCTGAGGCCCCGCCCCCAAACGTTCAATTTGAAATCGTCGTGGAACTCTGGAACTGACGCCGGACGATGATACACACACTTCGAACTCGTCTAACGTGACTATCACCGCAAATTTATCCGGAAATGAGATTACGTAGATTTTGAAGTAACTATAAGCAAATGGCCTGAAATGACACGAGTGATTTTAACCGAGAGTTCCATTTTTAGCTATTTGACCCTCGTAGAAACAAACAAACCACCAAATGCATCTTGCCTGACTCATCATTTGAATGTTTTTGCACTTTTCTCCATCCACGCCTGTTTCTATTATGTATTTTTCGTCCTATATCTGTCTCTTACTTTAGTAAACACTTATATTTATTTAATCCGCAGCACAGACGAATCTCGGTCATGTCACAGCAGAATGAATCACTTCAGCAAGCTTGGAACTTTGCTCACACACACACACACACACACACACACACACACACCAAAACTAGTCCCAGATCCTCGCTGTGTTTATTCCTGTTTCTCCGTCTATAAAAAGCTACATGTCTCTGAGCTGCGACAAAAGAAAAATAAGACAAAAAGGTTGTTTTTTTTAAAAATCTGACCGACTTCAGTGAGGTTCAACAAGTTAACCATTTACTAAAAAAACCTTAAAATACGCAAAACATTTTTGTTTTGACTCTCAGAAGCTTAAGTGGGTCCCAGTCCCCAGTTTCAGATATGAGACATATCGGTGAATAAAGAGTCGCTAGGCAAGGCCAGGCATTTGGTGTTTGAAGTTTGCTTCTTTAGTTTCACACTGATTGCAAAATCATTTTCTTGCTCAGCGCGCGGTGCAGTGACTCGGGTAGGGGTAAGGCCTAACTCCTAAAGGAGGAGAGGGGATGTTGGAAATGATCCGAATCCCTGTATCGTATTTAGTGGTCGGATGGTTTGTGTAATGCTAAACCGACGCCTCGTCGCTCCAGATGAAGCAAACTTTAGACACCAAAGATTTGTTTGGCTGCTCGATTTTATAAAATGAATAAAAAATAGTTTAGAAAAGTTATAAAGCTTTGATCTGAACACACCTCCTTGCTGCGTTTTGACCTGCAGGACGTCAGATGGAGGTCCGTCTCCTACAGAAGTGAAGCCCAGGACTCGGAGACTGTACGTGACGTTGGTGATTAACCCCGAGATCGTGGTGAGTCGGCTGTCGTCGGTGTTGTGCTTCAGCCAGGCGCTGAGCTGCGCGTCCGGGTCGGTCGTGTAATAGATGCGATATCCGCGAATCTGCCCGTTGGGTTCCTCCGGAGGTTCCCACTGCACCAGCATGGTGCTAGAGCTCAGCATGCGCGCCTGCACGTGCAGCGGAGGAGACGAAGGCGCCTGTTCGCTGGTGCGAGTCTCCACGGCGTCGCTCGGCGGGCCGCGGCCGATGTTGTTCACCGCCATGACGCGGAACTCGTACTCCGAGTACGGGCTCAACCCGCCGATGCTGTAGCGTGTCGTGGCGACGCCGTCCACTTCCTGGTAGCTGCTGTCGGAGGCTTTGGAGCGGTACTGGATCATGTAGTAGGAGACGGGTTCCGGGTTCCCGGAGTCCCACGTCAGGGTGACGCTGGTGGCCGTCGTTTCAGTTACAGTCAGAGACGTGGGCGGTTTGGGGAGAGCTGGAGAGCACATGATGGTTTCACATGACACTTTTGCAAAAGGCAAGACCAAAAGGCATGCTTAAACAGGTAACCCTGTGGTAACCATGGTAACCCTTGTTCCTCGCAATGAGTCCAATTTCCCTTATATTTAGTTCGCTATCAAGATCCTGTCAGGCTTTGCATAAATAAAGTGCGTAACCATGCGGACGACGCGGTGCTGATGGCGTAAATAATGATAAAACTAGGGCTAAAATATATTAGCATCACACGGCAACCGTCACTTCATATTGCTTGCCAGTGATACCTTGCGTGGCCACCGACGCCCATTCTGAATCAATTTTATTGACTGTCAGAGACAGAACCATCTCGGGGAACGAAGAAATATAGCTTAACTCGACCGGAACGCGGCGCATTTGTGCGAGAGAGAGAGAGAGACAGTACCGGTAAAAAGGGCAGGTGAGCAAGTCAGGCGCACACATTCTCGTGTCATTAAGACTTGAGACCAGCCTGTAGATAAATGTCCGTGACACTCTCACAGCCATTATTGATTGTCGAAGTGTAAAGTGCGATCAATAGAGTTAGCGGTTGCTAGCGTGAGTCCTGGTCTCTGGTGGGACTGAAACACACTCAATCCTGCTCTGCACACTGGCTTTGGGCAAATACAAGCAATCATTGAAAGGGCAAAGAGCTGAAGCCCTGAAACCCGTTGTTCTCTCCAGTGAGCTCCCCAAAGCTCATTAACGGCAGAGAACCGGATGGTTCATGTGGCAACACTTTAACGTGATGTTAATTCAGGACCTGGTTTCATTTGATTCTGGAGAAAACGCAGTAGCAAATTTGAGCAACATTATGAGTGACTTTGAAAGTGCTGGTTATCATTTTTCAGATTACAGTGAGCCTGGTGGAAATGTCTGGCGAGGTACCGCTACTTAAACGTTTCTCATCTCGTTTAACTTTTTATACCAAATTAGCAAAAGGAATGAATCGATATCGGAAGCAAATTCTCTTCTCTCTCGTCACGTCCAAAACGCTGGACTGTTGCGAGGCTACTGACTTTCGCGCTAGAGAATGGTGTCCCGTGGTAAACAGTTCCTTTCTCTCAAACCTTTAGAAAAGTTTACCGTTTGAACTGAAGATACCATCAGACAAGAGACCTATTATACGTGCAGCCAGGCAACATAACTACCAACGTTACCATGGAACAGGAATGGCTCTGCTTCTTGTTCAAACTGCAGGCCATTAAGGAGCACAAGGCTTGATTTTACCTTTGACTGTAACTTGTGCAGTGGCTTCGATCATTCCCAGAGAAGACATGGCCACGCAGGTGTAGTTAGCGGACTTGCGGATGTTGGTAAGTTCCAGAACGTTGCGTCCTATGGGCATTTCCTCTTCTTTGGTGAGCTCCGTTTCTCCGGTCATCCACTTGACGTAGGGCATCGGGGCTCCGACGGCAACGCAGGTGAGGTTAGTGCTGCCCCCTGGCATCACCTCCTGATCGTAGGGCGGGATGGAGAAACGGGGTGGCACCCGCCGTACTGCAACACGCGACAAAAAGAATAACGTGAGATGTTTGGATATTTGGAGAGATGCGAGAGTAACTTTACTTACCCGAGTAATTCTACTGGGGCTCGCGTAGCTAACTAGCTGCGCTTATGGAAATTTACCCGGGACTTTTTCGGTCACAACTTGACCAAACAGTACCACTACAGTTACCACTCGGTCACATACCATGACCGAATGCCCAAACCTCTTAGCACGTAGAACGGTCTCTACACGTTTCATTCATTGTTTTTTCCCCCCAGTTGGACTGTGTTAAGCGCTATGGGAGGTTCAGCCAGCTCGCTAACTTGACCAAAATTGGTAGCCGTGTTGGGTCGAGTCGTTTCACGTCGCACGACAGGACAGTGGTTTCTCGTCTGACTCTTTTACCGCACGCCTTGCTCGTATTCCTCAGCATGAAAAATGAAAAGTCATGCCTTTAAAATAGCGCCCCGGAACACAACCTGAGACTCTACAGACAGATAATGAAGCTTAGCGGAAAAGTACCTTTCAGGTAGATCACATTAAGCAAGATATCTCGCTAATGTTAAACTTAATTGAATGTGTTATTCTTTTCCTTTTCGATTTTTTTCCCCCGTCTAATTCAATCTGCAGGCTTTTTGAGGCTTTTTCCGATTACAGGGTGTCGATAGCGTGAGATCGTCGACGTATGCTGCCGTTCAGGGCTATCTGGACTGCAGCGCTGGGAGAAAAGCCCGTGGGACATGCATTGTTCGCCGAGCTCTTTTTCTCCTTCTCTTTGTGCAGCTCTGATATGCAGATAAGCTGACATTATAAAGAGGTTCCCATGGAGATGAAAAAAAGGGGCCTGTTGACGTTGTGCGGAGACCGGAGAGAATAAGAGAGAGACGGAGGAAGAATGGACTATCGGCATGGAGGCTGATCTGAATACTTTAAGGCAGGAAAGATGGCCTGGGATAAACACGCTCTCTCGGACGCTTTCAGCGTGAAGGGGAATTCAAGGGCGAATAAAGAACCTCACAGGGGAGACGAAGGTTAAAGATCGTTCCTTAAACTACAATGTAGCCCTGTCGTGCTTCTATTCATCCATTTCTCTCTGTTCAGCGTGCGTTGAGATTACTATCTTGTTCCTTTTGTAGCCTCCGCTTAATTGTTTCTGTTTAAAGGGAACCGAACCTGAGCGAGTGCTCCCATTGGTTCCGGTTTAAAAGGCAGCAGCAGGACTCGGTTGCATTAACGCGCCTCTCCCGAGGCCTCCACGGAGAAACGCTCTGGACGCTAATTGGTTTTTGCACCAAACCCCATGAAAACGGCGTTTTCGAATATTTCTTAATTTGGCCAGACAGTAACGACGGTCACGCTTGTTATCCAACCCGCCCCCGGCTTATTAGAGGCCGCCTCGGAAGAAGGCGAAGTCTTGCCGTCTCGAGCTTCCCGCCAGCTCTTTGTCTCAATTAAACACGGGGCAGGACATGAAATTTTTCGACAACAAAGATGGTCACAAATGTGTCTTGAAGACAAATGGAAAAAGACATTGAAGATGAAACTGGGTGGTAGTACCTGAGGTATTTCCTCAAACTAATAACCGTGAATGATCTGGGTCGTCAGAGTGGCTGGGAGAATGGAGTCTTAATTAAAAAGAAGTGGTGGCACACTTTCTTTTTAATTAACCGCACTGAATGTCAATGCATTTGCGTGTTACAGCTTAATGACAGTGTGTATACGGGTGTTAGCGAGCGAGCCAGCCAGCGGAGGAGAGGAAATGAGCAACACGGATAGCCAAAGGAAAGAAGCAGAGCGTGCAGGCTAAAGAAAGAGAAACAGGATGCTAGGTGCTACGGGTCTTAGCATGCATTACAGATCTCCCGCTAATGGGCAGCTGGAAACCAGCTGGAATTAGCATGAGCAAAGGAAGAGACGGAGGAGGCGTCAGAGTCAAACAGGAGTTCTCGGGATACCGCACTGGTTTCAGGAAGCCTACGACCGCGTCGCTATATTACCGTATTACTGTTAGCATTAACACGGCAGCTGGTGCACATCATCAGACGCTGATGTCGTCGTTCGTTTTATTTGTTTCTTGCTGAAACTAAACGATGCCGATTGCACACTCCCCGAAACGAAGAGCTGTAACCCATCCAACCGCTTTCCTTTTCACTGCGCTCAAAGCACCAAGCGTACATCTTTTATACATTTAGCGTAGCCTCGTCCTTCGCTCTTTCTGCACCAGTTTTCACTTTTCCGTTGTATTTCATTCTTTCTTTCTCATTTTCTCATTGTTTTCCATTTCCTTTTCTTATTTTTTTTGGTTTCCAGCTTTCCTTCCTTCCTTCCAGTCTTTCTTTATTTCCCCGATTTTCTTATATCCTGTCCATTTTTTTCTCGCATTGTTATCCATTCTTTTTTGTTTCAAGTTTTCCTTTTTTCTACCTGTCTTTTCAATTCTTTCCTTCCAGTTTATTGTCCAGTCTTTCTTTGCCAATTTTCCTTTTACTTTCTTCCTTTCACATTTTTCCTTTATCCTTTCCATTTCTTTTTCTTTCTGTACCAATTTTTCCTTTTCCACTGTTTTTCCTTTTCTTTTCTTTTCTTTTCCATTCTGTTGTTTCTTTCAGTTTTCCATTTTATTTTTTATGCTCATATATTTCCTCCTTTCTTTCTTTCCTTCTTTCTTTCTTTCTTTCTTTCTTTCTTCCTTCCTTCCAGTTTATTCTCCATTCTTTCCTGTCCAGTTTTCTTTTTTCTTTCTATCCTGCCCATTTGTTTACCATTGTTATCCATTCTTTATGTTTACATTTTTCCTTTTTTCCTACCTGTCTTTTCAATTCCATTTTTCTTTCTTTCCTTCTTTTTTCCATTCCATCGTTTTCTTTTATTACTTTCCATTTTCTTTTCCATGGGGGGAAAGGAGGCGGAGCTCCCCGGGATGTCAGTTAATATTGAAGACTTCAAAACACCTATGCAGCTGTCAATCATTCCGGATGCACATGTTGACTTTCTTTTCCGTTCTGCCTTTTTCTTTCTTTGTTTTCCATTTTCTTGTTACAGCCATTTAAGCTGTTTTTTCCAGCTCACCCCTCTGCTTTAAAGGTAAACTACACGCTCCTCTCCAGGTAAAAGATACACAACAAAGGTACAAAGTATGAAGCCTTGATGCCACGTCACCAAGAAGGAAAGCTACAGATCAGTACCCTTCTTGTTCAGAGTGTGTTCCTCTGAGATGAATGGTTCCTGGTTCCAAAAGGACACACTGGCTTTTACTGCCAAATAAATAAACGTAAATATTACGTACAGGTTGAAAAGAAAGCCTAATTTAAAAGTGCAACTGTGTTGCATCTTAATGTTGATTCTTTTTAAAATATGAAATATGACTTTATGTCCTGGTTATTGAACTCTGCTTCACTCCTGCTCCAATAAACAAAAGAAAGAAAACTAGAGCAGGCGTTAAAGAGAAAGTAGCACACAGGAAGGAGCTGGCTCGGGTTCATGCAGTTTTACTGAATCAAATCAAATCAAATCAAATATTTATGACGTTACACACACAGGACAGTGAGACGAACCGATCAATCAGAAATAAAGAATTAAAGACTGATAGGAGAGACTTCAGGTTCAATGAGACAGGAAAGGGTTAAGAGTGAAAGAGACAAACCTTCACGCTGATCTGAGAGGTGTGTTAATGAGGAGACGGTGAAGTGGAAATGGAGACAAAGAGAGAGAGAGAGAGAGAGAGAGAGAGAGAGGGAGAGACAGAGAGAGAGAAAGAGAGAGAGAGAGAGGGAGAGAGGGAG
>JAQQZR010000018.1:16235180-16246062 GCA_030068235.1 Notoglanidium macrostoma
GTCAGAAAGGTGTGTGTGTGTGTGTGTGTGTGTGTGTGTGTGTGTGTGTGTGTGTCTGTTTATAGGGAAGACAATGCTGGTGTCTAAACAATCGAAGAATGTCCTTGCTGGGAAAAAACACACCATATGCACACACACACACACACACACACACACACACACACACACACACACACACACACACACCCTAAACACAAACAAACACAAGAAAAGAGTGTGAGTTACCTCGGACGTAGAGGTTGGCGGGGGCAGAGTAGCGCGTCCCAGCACTGTTCGTCGCCACACACTCGTATTTTCCCTGATCCGACTCTTCACTGTTTTCAATCTGCAGAGCTCCTGAGGACACACACACACACACACACACACACACACACACACGAAACTTTCAGCACACCTGAATTCTGATTGGTCCGCAGGTGATTCATTCCTTGATTAATTCTCTGTAACAGCAGCTCTGAGTCTCTGAGGTCTCGTATTGTGAATCGTTTCTATAGCAACAGCTCATTCGCAGTAATGTGTAATTATTGATATGGTGATTTTTTTTCTTTATTTATGGACGGACTCTCCAGTCTCAGTGCTTCACGTCTTCAGGACCGAGGAGCACCACCAGTTCTGGAAGGTTCTTCACTCTCTTGCACTCCTGAACTGTAGCTGAAGGACCCTCAAGGTCAGGTGTTGAGATACAACCTGAGGTTCAAACGTGACAGTCCACTGGTTTGTAACTCAATGTTCCAGAGATAAAGATGGCTTGGATCTAATCCGCAGACTAATTACAGCCTGGTCAGGACAAAAGGTCCTGCAGGTCACGGAGTGTGAGAGTCACAGCAGGTGAAGATGGAGATCAAGTCTGAAGATCTCACCTATCACTATTCAATTCAAGGAACCACAAAAGAACCTGAGAGATGATTTCTCTGCACAAAACAGGTCCTGAGCCTGCCCTACTTATCCAAGTACCCCCCCAACAGCACAACTGCAACACAGTTCCTCAATTCCGTCAGCAAACATTCCATCTTATAAGTTCCCAGGTATTTATGGTACATTTTCCAACTAAAAAAAAATGTCCACTCAGGTGTTTGCATGGTGCTGATTTTGCAGTTTGTCCAGAAATCAGCATATCTGCGTGTGGGAGTCGCTGAGGGGAAAAGCCAGTGCTCCGCTGATGTCAGAACCCAGGCCAATTATCCCACGACTCTCTGCTTTACAGAGAAAAAAACGCCTGGAAAATAACTTTCTTTCCTTTTTTTCCCACATCAGCTGCAAATCATGACACGGGTTTATGTTAACGTGTTTGTCTTATCGCTAGGCATGTAACGATTCACCCAATTCATGATTCCATTCATGATATTGCGTTCACAATATTTTTGAAAAAACTTTTGACATTTTCTTTTTAATACCAAAAATGTATTTAACACAAAAAAACCTCCTGGAAAAAAAAAACATTTTCCTATTCTTCTCACCTAAAATATTCCTTTTATTAAAGATGAAAAAAGTTAATAAGCTTTCTCTTAATAATTATGAACATTTGTGAAGGCTGCAGTCAGGCTTAAACACAAAACAGCTCCCTCCATTTGCTTCTCTTTTCTTTAGTTTTTGTCAATCTGTAAAAAAAGCACAGATTTCCCGTTGAATCAGTTGGTAAAGTCGTAAAATTTGCACAGTTGCAAATTTGTGACTGCACAAAAGCTCTTTCCCACTTTAGATCTGTTTTTTTCACGGCATTCAGTTCTGTGATTCGAGTTGTGTTACTTCCGCCCACGGTGATGTCATGGGTATTCCCGCTATTCTAAATAACGCAATTACAGCTAGGAAAAACTAAGATTAGTCGTGGTTCATTTTTTATTTCTATCGATTCTAATTATCTATTTATTGATGCACAATATATCTTTACATGCCTAAGTATCGCAAATATGTTATTGTTTCAATGGTAACAGCATCTCCATCACATGGGCTTCATTAAAACGGTGAGGTCTTCTATAGGGAGACGTTTATTTCACTGACCTCTATGGAAGGAGTCTCTAGTGCCAGAACCAAAAAAATTTATGGTTATGCTTATGCTTTTTTTTGGTCTTTAACGTCAAGATAGAAAAAGTCCTTGTTGTTGCCACCATGTTGTTGATTGTTTTCCTAAAACAATTTGCTCTATTCTGTAACGTAGCTCTGATCTGGGTTTTACCTACCTCACGTGAACCCAACTCGACAGGAATCGTAAGAGCTTTTTTGGACTATCTTTTCATTTTAATGGCTAATTAAGGCGTTTAATCACGATATCAGAATTTAATATTGGCACGGGCTCAGCACAAAACACGCAGGGAAGCAAGTCGTTTGTTACAGCTGCATCAACACAGCGCGGTTTAAAGAAGTCGTCGCAGGTGTTTCGCGGTGTTCCTCGTCCTGACGAGCGGCAAGTTATTAATCAGTCTCCAGATTGCTCGGCGCCGACTGCCTTTCGCCAAGCAGCACATTTGGCTCGAGTGCCCGTAATGCACAGGGGAAATGAAATAAAGAACAATACGGATTCAGCTCGGGAAAAAACAACCCGCCAGCCATCAGTCCTGACCTTTCTGAAGGTTTGTTAAGTGTAATAACACGCAGGAACCAAGTGCATCATGAGTGGCTTACACCTGAACCCAATTAACCTTTATAATTGGATTATAATTGCTTGCAAGTGGTTTGTTATTTATTAAATGTGCAGGAAGCCTGCAGGAACGAGTCGCGCTCTTTACACAGGGCTAAACCTCGTAAGGCTGATTTTTACTTCTTCTTTTTTTTTTTTTTTTTAACAGAAATGGAGATATCGCAGGCCGGAGTGTCTCACATGACGTGAAAACTGTTACCATGACGACGTTCTTACCAATATTATTGTATTATTTATCACGTTATCATTTGTATTTACGTTGCAACGTTGATATCTGGGCAATGAAATGTTTTCTATTCTCCTGAAGACATTTCGTCTTCCATGTTTGTTTTCCTCCTTCGCCCAACCCCCGACCTGCGTCCTGATTGACGCTTGAGGTCGCGCTGCGATTTTATAAAAAGTAAAAAAAAAAATAATTCTCCACTGTCTTTTTATTGCTTTAAAAAAATATAAAACATTCCTACATATACACTTGACCCTTAAATAGACTGGTCGACGTGAGTAGCAATGAATTTGTTCGCTAAAACCTGAGAATTTAAAAAAGCGATTCACATTCACATAGGATCGTAATCATGTGCTGGTGGTTGAGGGGAAATAAAAAAAAACATATAAAGACGTGAATTGCTGGTGGTGAGGACACAGGAAGTGAACGCATGCTGATCATGCTAAAATGGGTTTATGGCGGCGATGATTTTTCGGGAGGTTTTGGATGAGGTGGCTGCATTCCTATGTAAGTGATGTGAACTCAACCGTGGGCTGACATTTATGTCATATTTATCTGCGTGAAAAATTTTTCTGTTCTACTTCCCTAACGTTTGTGAAACAATTTCAGATGGTTGTTTAATTAAATGAAATCGTTGCTCTGACCTGAGGCGACATGACGTTTTGTTTTTCTTTTTTCTGAGCACCGAGACTCGCACGCACAGGCAAATCTGACGTTATCATACTGCCGATCAAACGCTCCAACACGTCTCGTCTGTAGCCTCACATCATTGCTGACACAATAAGAAAGCTTTTACTTTTCTTCTTTTTTTTTTTAACCAAATCAGAAACAAATAAAACCCACAAAAAGGTTTGACCAAAAACATATGGTTTCATTTTAAACCTTTACTATTCATCGCTAATCCTGAACTCATGCTTTGTCATTTGTGGGCGTGGCCTGTCAAGCTTTTTATAAGCTAATAACAAATATCATACTTTATGCAGGTTAGTGTCCATTACTGTTTATACACACTGAAATAAAACTCTTGACTAATCAATTCATGATTGAATTAAATGCATTGAAAATTCTTTCATTTATAGCAGTTTATTTTAGAAAAATCTCGTCGGGTAAAACCAAAAAAAGTTTGAGAACCACCGGAAAGTTCTGAGACATTTTGCCAAAGTCAATAACTAGAGTTTGTCGTTTTACCGTGTTAGAGCTAATCACTAATCATTTGTACGCACAAAATATAATAAATAATTTGCTTATTAGTTCACTTAACTGTAATTACTTCAACCTTTGAATTATAAAATTCTCTCAGAAATGTTTTTTTTTTTGCTAAAATTATAATAATGTAAATACCACGGAGATAAATGTCACCAAATATTTTGCTTAAAGGTGGAAAATTGGTGTTTTCAATATTGTCTGGTTTTCTCGAAGGTAAAAAGTTTCCATCATAAAAATCTTACAGAATTAGTCACTTATCATGTAAAGAGTCATGAAGAAGTGATTAATGAACCCTGTTGGTGTTAACAGACTTCACAGGCTTCAGATCTCCGTAGCTGACTGAGCCACGTGAGCGACAGAGTGAGCGGATGACGTGAAGATGAAAAGACACGGAGAAGTGAGGAAACACGTGGACGACGGTTTCACACATTCATTATCCGGCTGTCTTACCTCGGATCGGAGAGCCGCCTGGGCGAAAGGAACGAAACGCAAAACAAGATCAGAGACAGAAGCGTTAGAGAGAGAAGAGAGAGGAATAAAGAGAATCAAAAGAAATTGTAATCAAACATAGAAAAATAGCAGTGCTCGTAATGCAGACTGACAGGAAAACATCAGCCCAGTCAGCCCCGCCCACTCAGCCCCGCCCACTCAGCCCCGCCCACTTAAACAATCTGTTTGACAAAAACAAGTTCTACTGTTTGATTTAACGTAAACAATTTCTATTGTTTGATTGTTGCAACAGAAACAAAATTCTACTGTTCGAATGTTTTGAAATAAACAAATTCTACTGTTTAATTGTTTTAACATAAATTCTATTGTTTGCTGGAATGTAAATGATTTCTATCATTTGACTGATTTGAAGTAAACAAATTCTATAATTTAACTGTTTTGACAAACAATTTCTGTTGTTTGGTTTAAAATAAACAGTCCACGGTTTGCTTTGAAGTAAACGTTCGATTGTTTTGACGTAAACAATTACTTACGTTTGTTTTGTTGCAAACTCTACGGTGTTGACCGATTCGATGCAAACAATTCATACTGTTGATTATCGTAAACCATTTCTGTTTAATGTAAACAAATAACTGATATAGACAGATTACTGTGCCAGTATTTGACGTAAACAATTTCTACAGTTTATTTGATTGACATTAATCATTTCTATTGTTTCGCAGATCGACGCAAACAGTTTTGATTGTTTTCGCTAACAATTTCTCCTGAATTTCTGACTGACGGTTTATTAATTTACGTGTATTCTTTACTCAATTTCTTTTCTTTTCTTTTGCATCCTGCTGCTTAATACAAACGTTTCTGCCATTTCAATGTTTTGCCAAACCTGTAACAGACGACAATAAAGCTCTCTGAACCGAATCGAATTGTTGAAATTGTTGTCATGGCAACAAAGTAACCCCCAAACAATCAGCTACTCAAATCGCTGCTAGGAGATAAAAGTTAACGATGTCGTCCGTCCGCAGTGACGCGACTGAAAGGTTCTGGTGTGACGGAATGCTATAAGAAATAAATAAAAAAATGACTCAATGAACAACTATAGTATAAGGTAATAAAATAGCGTGAATTGCGCCGTCGTGCAGTTTTAGCTGATACCTGAGCGAAGCTGCTTTATCCGTCCGTTGCTGCTGTTGATGTCGACGGGAAGGAAGTCCTTAAACCAGGAAATTTCCGGATCGGGGTTTCCGCTAGCGGCACAGAGCATGGTAGCGGTCCGTGTTCGCTCCACCACTTTGAGCTGAGGACCCATATCGATGCTGGGGAAACCGGGAGGAATCTGAGTCTCTGAAAACACACACACACACACACACACACACACACACACACACACGTTAAAGCTATACGAGTCAGATCGATGGCTGCAAACGTCTTGAATGGAGGTGAATTTATTTGATATAAAGGCACTGTAACATCATCAAGCCTATATTTTCTAGGCAGATTTATTTTTATTTCTGCAAATAAGAAAAACAATAAAAACTATTAGAGTAATTATGATAAATAAAATAATGAATAAATTAAATTAGATCAAACATAATTTCACTACATTTGAGATGTACAATTTAAAAAAAACAATACAATTAAAAAAAGTTAACTGGAAAAATGAAAAAAAAAAAAAAGTTTAAAAAAATGAATCGTGCAACAAAATAACTTTCATGTAAAAAAGATATTTTGATCTTTTTAAAAAAAAAAAAAAATTTCTGCTTAACTTAATAAATACCGTTTTAAAAAAGCAAGAAGGTTTTGTATCCAAACAGCCATTTTAGATCTGTTGAATATTCCCAGTTTTATTCCAGGTTGTTCTCCCGCATTAATGGGAGGTTTTAACCAACAGCGCGTTGTGTTTCTGTTTATTTATTTATTACTTGTTTGCTGCGCCGATATAACAGAAAGACTCGTGGAGCGGCCGAACGTCTCGCCTGTGAAAGGAACATCGCGTTTTGTTTCGTCGTTTTTCCCGGGAAAATGTTGCATGCAGTTTCTCGTCGTGTATGGGGACTGAAACTCTAACGCTTTCCGCTTCAGGCCACTTAACCTCGCTTTGCTCCAGCAGCGTTAACGCTCGCCGTCGTCCTTCTTTCTCATCCTTGAAAGAGAGAAATAAATCCTCAAGCGCTTCAGGCTTAAAAACATTGATTTGGACCTTATTGCGATGCACAAACTATAAACGGGACCATTTCGGACGCTCGGAGAGAACGTTTATCCATCGTTTATGTCAAATGATCCTCGCCTGTAAGTGTTTAAAGGTGTAATTGGACAAAGGCTCGTGAGGGAGTAATTAATCAACACGTTATGAGGAAGAGTCGAACTGTTAGCACGCGTTAGCGCTGGAATCGGAGCAGGTCTGGGTGGAAGTAAGCAACGCGGGCGAGCACAATAACGATACGCCTCATTAAGGTGCTGGAGACGCGTCGGGTTGCCGTGTGTTCCTGTTCGAAAGCTCAGAGGAAGCGCTGCTCTCTAATGAGCACTGCACTCGCGCCGCGCGAAAGTGTGTGTGGACTTTGTTTATTTGGTCTGCAGAGAAATGCTATATTTCAGGTTTTTAAGGCCACCGGGTTTGGCGTGACAGACCGGTGAAAGCTTATTAACAGCACGCAGCGCGGATTATGAGTAAGAACCAAAGCACGAGGGCGTGGCGCGATGGGGCGGAGTCACCGTCACCACCCTGAAGCCGATCAGTGTCCAATAACAGCAGGGCTCGGAGCGCTTTACCCCGCCCACGCCACCGCCACGAACCGGTTATTCATTTATACACGAGCAATGTCGGGGAACGTCCAGGAAGCAACGCAGTTCATGTAGTCGCTTACGTTATAGCAGCTATAAACAGCCGTTCCATCACCTGCCTCTCTGTTCACGTTACAGCGAACCTGCAAAAAACCCTTCTGTCCTGAAGACTGTGGGTTTTTATGGATTGTAGCAAAATGCTTTTGCTTTTTTTGTCATGTTTGTTTTTTTAACTTATTACTATATATGATATACAGTTAAAAATACAGAGCCCCAGTGCGAACCTTTTAACCTTAAACTCTGTTTGAATTGGATTCGTTTCACAATAATTAAATGATTACCACCAAAATCTCTGGCTTTAATTCAAAGGTTTCACCCAAACAGGAAGCAGTAACAGTTAACAGCTGTCTGAGATGGTGTAGAGACGGACACGGTCTCCTGCTCTGCTGCCGCCCTGCTGGACATCCCGCCACAAATCTCACTCAGCTCCGCTGCTGCAGCGTCAACAGCGCCAAAGTTCAGATATGATATAAAAACAAACATGACTAATCATCATGGAGGAAACTTTACACAACCCCCCCTCCCCCCTCCCCCTCTCCCCCAGACGCGAGGCACGCAGGTGAGGGCACAGTGACTGCTCTGAAATGAAAGGGGACGAGTTCAGGCACATTTCCCCCCCAAACCTTTACGGTTTTAAATGACCCTTCAAGAGCAGGTACAGACATGCAGCCGTTCAGTGGAAGCCGTGTGATCCGACAGCTCACCTGAAACGGGTCTGACGAGTCTCACGGCGGCGCCTCACGGCGGCGCCTCACGGCGGCGCCTCACGGCGGAGTCTCACAGCGGAGTCTCACGCCTCACCTTTTGACCCCGGCGTGTTTGGCAGGAAGCAGACGGAGCCAAAAACCTTCTATTCACCCGGCTTTTATTACCAGCGTCTATTTTTATGGCCGATGCGTCCGCAGCTCGTTAGGACGTTTCACTTAACAAGCTTTCAGCCTGGTTGTTTTTGTTTGTTTGTTTGTGATAAATACAATTTGTACCTCAGGAATGAAACTGCAACTGGATTTGAGCTTCCTTTGCGACTGCGGATTTAATATTGTTCCGGAAAACTAAAGGAACATGAACTGAGGAATAAATCCTTTTATTTAACAATGTTTAAAATAAATAAGTAAGATTTTGGCCAGGAGTTTGGGATTTTAGTCTCGGACCCTCATCATGGTGTGAAAGGTTCAGTCATCTGTAAACTGTAAACTCTCCCGAAACTGTTCCGTTTCACATGAAAGAAAAGAAATGATAGCAAATTTCAGCCATAAACGAGCAAACCAGAAACAAAACCGGCAGGAAGTAAGGACCCTCGGATCATAAGCGCTTCCTGTTCTGCTGTCACAGAGAAATAATCGACGCTGAGCTGCTGTCAGGGGGCGGAGTCTCTGTAACCCCTCTGGCGGTGATTATTTTCCCATAACAGCACTGCAGGAAGTTAATCTTTAATTCCTCTCACACCGCCGCAATTTCCCAGCCGTTACTAAGTTTTCTTTAGCAAAGATCGACACGTCACATTTGACGTTAGTTTCCGCTACACACCAGCCTCTCATGTAAACGCAGCTCGTCATGTCACGGTGGCGTAAAACGGAAACATGACGCGCTGACACGTGAGGCTCATTCCTTACAGATCGACGATTACACGTTTTTCTTAATCTGTTTATTATTAGCAGACGTCCATCGGGCAAGCACCCGTGAACGAGCGGTTACTATAGCGACCAGAACGTATTAATATAACTATAAAGCTGCGATTTGCAGCTACACTAATACCAGAGCTGCAGTTACAGAAAATTAATCGACGCCTCTATTTCCGGCCAATCACAATCCAGAATTTAACACCGACGCCGACAGGCCGCGGCTGCGGGTTCGTGCCCCTGCTGTGATGTTCCCCGACAACTTTTGTCTTTTTATGCAAATCCGATGCCCCGGTTAGGAGCGTTATTTGCATATTCAGCATGTCATGAGCCAACTGAAGAAAAACAAACAAACAAAAAAAACAACACTCAAAAAAAGTGTCCAATTCTAAAGGGTTAAACAAAACTCTGATGTTTTATAGATTTTAAGTCAGGCCCTTTCCTTCTGGTCCTGTGCCGTGTGGTGAGCGCGAGCGCCGTGAGCCGAGGCGCTGACCTGCAGGTACCGGAGCAACAATACGGCACACAAAGGCACCTAATTAAATTTCCCTTCCAAAAGGAAATACACTGTCGTCGTGTAAAGACAGTATTTTAATGAGGGCTTAGAAGAGTGATAAGCCCTCGTAGGCTTCCTACAGATGGTAATGTATTGTATTATCTGTCGGAATATGGAAGCAGGCCAGTAGCAGCTCGGCTTTATCGATGCCAAGAGCCGTGAAAGAAGGGAAAAAAAAAAGGGAAAGAAAATAAAAAAGACAGGAGTCTCTGATGGCTCCAACAGAACCTTGGCGCAGTCGCTTGCTTGGAAGTAAAAAGGGACATTGTTCTGTGAAAAGCAATAAATTACACGAGCCGCTGCTTGCGTGCAACATAAGAAGTCCATCTGATAAAGGTGTTGACAGTAAAAACGAAAAGCAGGACAAGTTCTGGACAAAAGAAAGTGCGGTTAATCTGTAAACAGACTCCGTCAGCGAGAATGTGCCGATAAACGGGTTACATATAATAACCCTCAGCGCTCGCCTCCTCCGGGCGCCATCCAGGAGCGGCTCGCCGAGGGGGCGGGGCTTATTTTCCAGATAAAGCGCAAGACGAGGAGAGCCGTCTTCTGGACAAGACGAGAATCCCTGTCACTGGCCCCGAAAAAAAACTTCCTAGAACGATGTCATGTGCGTGGTTAAATTTTATATATAAACTTATAATACATTGTACAAGGTGCGGGCTGGCTGTTCACAACCTCACTGAAGACTTCCTGTATGGGGTGTGTACAGCCCCGCTGTAGCGCGCCGCTAACCTGCAGTAGCTAAACCTGTCTAAAGCACCTTCAGCTGCGTCACTCGGCGTGTAAACTGATGTACGATGAAGCCAAAGCCGAACAAGAAGCTGATCAGAGCCACGCTTCTAAATTTCAGCTCCGAGGCCGTAAACCTCGGTGTTTCTGAACCACCGTAGCCTGGTGGACTTTTAGATTTATAATAATAATAATAATAATAATAATAATAATAATAACAGTCAAATATTTTGTGTGTGTAAAGTTCAGGACTCAAAATATCCATGATTTTAACAAATAGTAAAAAGATATTATTATTATTATTATTATTATTATTATTATAAGACATTTAATATTTTATTCATTGAGTAGCATTTGAATTTTATTTAAAAAATATTAGCTTTTTCTTTTTTCTTTTCTTATTTTACATTTATTTTTACATTTTCTGGAGCTACATTTTCAGGTCATGAAGGTGTAGCAGGAAGTAGAAGAGCATAGCAGGAAGTAGCAGGTGTAGCAGGAAGTAGAAGAGCGTAGCAGGAAGTAGCAGGTGTAGCAGGACGTAGAAGAGCGTAGCAGGAAGTAGCAGGTGTAGCAGGAAGTAGAAGAGCGTAGCAGGAAGTAGAAGAACGTAGCAGGAA
>JAQQZR010000018.1:16246162-16266162 GCA_030068235.1 Notoglanidium macrostoma
GTAGAAGAGCGTAGCAGGAAGTAGCAGGTGTAGCAGGAAGTAGAAGAGCGTAGCAGGAAGTAGCAGGTGTAGCAGGAAGTAGAAGAGCGTAGCAGGAAGTAGCAGGTGTAGCAGGACGATGTCTTGCTGCTGGACAGCGCTGCTTTAGACTCCTGCATGTTCTTACACTTTATTACAGGTAGGAAAGCACTGCAGGGGTTTAAAAATGTACTCTGTGTGTGTGTGTGTGTGTGTGTGTGTGTGTGTGTGTGTGTGTGTGTGGATATGGCATTGAGATAAAAAGAAAAAAGCGAGAGAGGAAGGCTGCAACCTCCCGCCAGCTCCAATTACTGAGCCGAGTGTAGCCTAGCAGGCAGGACGACGGGCCTAATCAGAACCCCGCTGTACAAAATCGCTCTCCATCTTCACACACCGCGGCAGCGCGCTCCGAATACACGCTGGGAATACACTCTCGGAATACACAGCCGGAATACACAACACACCAAACGTCAGCCCGAGTTATTTTCACCCTAAGCACGCTCGTTCCCATAAGAGCGAACTCGCAGCGTCCCGAGGGGGCGTGGCCAAATTCATAAGCGTCGTCAGGATAACAAGCAGGACAAAAAATAACATGAGCGTGGAAACCTCCTCGTCCTCTTAAAATATGTACAACAAGTCGTACAGGATCATGACCACACGCGTGACTGTATCGTAACGAGCGGGACAGCAAACAATTTTTCCCTTTATCGTACGGCATCGCGTACACGGAGCCGCTCACACCGAGCTTTAACTCCAAAATAAACAAACATAACAAAAATACTGAACCAAAAAAGGCAGCAATAAGGATATTAAACTGCACGATGTCAACAAAAACAAACAAACAAACAAACACATTCACTTAATTAATTAATTAATTCAACTTGGGAGTTTTAATGTTCTAATCCAAGCGCTAGAAAAACTACTTTTTACAGCATTCTTGTTTGTTTGTTTGTTTGTTTGTTTGGGATTCACGGGAAGCGTCCGTCTTCTGACTAAACATTTCCCACTAAAGTTTCACAACTTATTGATGACCGAGTTTTACACCGGTTCCAGGAAGCGAAACAGATGTAGACACACTGCTGAAGCGCGTGAGTGCGGCCGCTGGTGCGAATTCCACAAACACGTGACTTACGGTGTTGCTAAAAAAAATGTAAAGTTTTCCACAGACAGCAGTAGAGGCAGGTTTAAAGGTAAATAAATAAATAATACATAAATAAGGAGTCATGTACAGTACATCCTCCATGTATTTTACTCCTCAGAGCACCGACACCTCTTACTGTGTAAATTCATCCCAAGCTGACCTCCAATTCCTGCTTTGCTTCTCCGGGTAACACAAGAGACCTCATTCGTCGCTCATATGCATATTCAAAGTTTATCGCTTCAACCGAAACACAAAAATACACATCGGCCGTCACGCCGTCTGTGATCTACGGTGTCAAAGAGCGCCTCTCTGTTTTCGAGCCGCAAATCGCCGTGCCTGAGGTGGAGGAGCCGGATTCGGCAGATAGATCTAACGGACTCGTGGCGTTCGCATGGTAGGACGCGTGACACGATCGGCACAGCAGCTCATTAGTATCAGTTTGTTAACCGGCGAGACTGAAAACGGCGTTTGTTATCTACATGAACGGAGCTCAAATTTCCTGCTTGTTCATTTGAGCTGCTTGGAACGTTTAAAAATACATCACGCTGGCTTCCGAAAACAAACCGCGAAAACGGTTTTCACGCACAAAACCGACCACGACGTGACTACGGCTCGCCAAATAAATGATCGGATTATAAATTATTCCTGCCAACCAGCGACAGTTTAACTGAATAAAATACGCATATGTAAACAAGATTGAAATGAGTATAAATTGCTCGGCTTGTCTGCTCCGGCTCCTTGGCCTGCTGCTCTTTTTCCACATCATCACGGTTCAGAAAAGAGTAAATAAAAATGTACGAGCGGAGACCCGACGGAGGCGGCGCGCTGTTCTTGGCTGCGTTCCAGCGACATGCTGTTTATCCGACTCGGCTGTGGAGGGAAGAGGTGTAATGCAAGCCGTGACCTTTAAAATAATACACTTTTTCTCGCTGGGCAAAATATTCAGCTTCAGTCCCCCAGCCGACAGCCACTTAATCAATACGGGCCGGCGGTGTCTGTTCTCCCTCACCTCCCGCTCGCTATCTCTCTTTCATATCCGCCCTCCAACTTCCCCCGTCTCTCGGCGTGATGTACGGCTCTGCCACAGGAACACGGCCTTTATTTACGCCGCCACGGATGATCGTACGGAACCGCGAGAGCAGCACGAGAGTGTGCGCTGCTGAACAAGAGAACATTTCTGCTAGCCGTAATGGACTTAACGACAACGCGAGATCTCCACACGGTATTTACAGCATAGTGGCATTAAATAGCATATTTAACACCATATACCAGATATATATATATATATATATATATATCATGGGTTTCATCCCATCACTGTACAGAGCACGTGCAAACGTGTCGTGCTGTTAGCGGAAATGAATCGAGTTTTTCTCCTCGTATACTGCAGCGACATTTTATGACAATGATTTGTATGAAATTTAAGAACAACACAACTTCATTCCTTAATTAATAAATATAGCAAACGTTGCACAGTTGCTGTGGTATGAGTCTCCGCTTCATTTGTCATTTGGGTTTGACGTGACTAATGATTTCCCGCAGGAGTTTCAGGATTGTGTGCACACGGAGGACGGACCGGATTCAGGGGTCTGCTGCACGTCACAGGAGGCGAATTTGATTTGGTTGTTGAGAAAAGCAAACATTCTTGAGGCTCTTTGGGCGGGGCTCGGATGGTGACTCACGGACTGAGAAAATCGTGTCGCTGATGTGTTCAGGTTCAGGTTCGGTCGCCGCAGGAGCTCACAGCGATGAGTCGCCCGACACCAGAGTCAGTCAGCGACTGGAAAATTGTGGCTAAAATCACGTCATGTGCGGTAAGCTTTTCCGTCTGTGATTTCTGGACGTGATAATTGAGGAAGGCCACGCCCGTCACGTCCCCGATTACACCGGAGTCACAGAGTGTTAATCAGACACAAGGAGTGAAGTCATTTGGGGGGATCGAAAAGATTTTCGAGGGCATTTTTATTTTCGTGCAAGTGTTTATCGATGCGAAGTCGGCTTCCCGCTAGACGCCGGCGACGCCAGTTTGATTAGCCCGTGCCTTTCTGCTCTTCTTTATCCGGCGGTAAACGTTAGCTGCCTCGCTGCAGAGATGGATTTGTTTGATCTGTGGGTTGTTCATCTCTCTCAGAGTGAAAGCATAAGTAAGACCTGTCACCCGGACCGGGGCGAGAGGGATTTAATTAACACAGGCTGCCATGTGTCTCGATTCTCATCACCTTTCCACAGACACATTAAAGCAGCCCCCGTCTAGAGCGATTAAACCAAACAGCTCTGCGCAATTCCCAAGCCTTTTCCTTCTGTTGTGTTGCGCATGCTGACCTTTATAAATGATTTTACAGTCTCCCAGCGCAAATTAACTCACGACCTGCTTCTGACAGCCTTCAGTCGTTAATGTTTTAACAAGCCTGACGGCCATTTATTATTTCTAATGGAGGATAATATTTCATACGGAATCCTAGAAAATTAAACAATACAGCTACTTATGAATCGTTCCTGAAAGGAGGCGTTTATTTAACACGTTTGGAAGGAGTCTCCAGTTCCGGCGTTTTTCTGTAACTCTCCGGAACCTTCAGGACAGGAGGGTTTACACTCCTTTGCAGTTTCTGACAAGTGCAGACTGGTGTCTTCGATCCCATCGCTGATCTTTAACAAGTGTAATGGGGCTTCAGTGGTTAAGATCCGGAGAAGCCCAAAACTGGCTCGGGGGTTGATGGAAGGTACAGGTACCACTATCCTGTCAGACTAGGTTGCCTTGGCCAAGTACCTGCAGGAGATAAAATACCCATTTTGTTCCATGGCTTAGCTGTTGAGGCTCTGGACTACCGCTCAGGTGTGTTTGTGAATCTCAGTAAGGGGCAAGGGGCCTTCACCTTCAAACCCATGTCAGATCCTGCGCTGTTGGGATGTCAAACTGGCGGGATGAGTGGAATGTTGAGCAGTCATGTCATACAATCTTTTCTTCTAACAATTAACGCCCAAAGCCGGAAAGGATTTGCGTCTCCAGTCCCCATTGTTGAAAAGATTACTGCGAGGGTAATTATGTTTGATGATCCTCCAAACCTATCCCTTTTTTTGGTCCGACTCCAGCGTTTATAATCTTCCTCCAAAGTCCTTGAAGACGAGGGTGGCTCAGACTGCGAGTACAGACTGTGATTCCGTCCAGCCATATTGCACGAGTCCTTGGGAGAGGCCTCTCTCGACAGACGCTGTTTGTATCTGTCAAAACGCTGTTGATGTACGGCACCGGGCTCCGAGCCAGCAGATGGTGAGAGAAATTAAACTTGTGACACACACCGTTGGCTGGAGACGTGGAGGCGGTTGGAGACCACACCTGCAGAAGGGTGGTGAACTGATTTGTTTATCGCGTGAGAAAATGAATGCAGGGACGCGCGATAGCTTCCGGCGAAAAGGACTCGTGGGCTCGTTTGCTCAATAAGCATGGATTGTGTATTGTCATTTAAAAGGAAGTGAAGGGAATATATACAAAAGCCTTGTTAGGAGAGGAATGAAAATGTAATGTGTGTTCATTATTCTCAGGCTTAATGTGTGATTCCAGCACCATTTACAAAGCGGAGCCGTTGTACTTACCCGCTGCTTCCTGGAATATTTATGACTCGTATTATGTTGCGGTCGCTCGCTGCCTCCGAGTCATCCAGACGGCTGTAATGTATGGAGAATACATATGGCGCTCTCGCAATCGCCTGCTCTGTAATTTGTTTCACTGACACTCTGTACAGGCTGAAATCTTCGAAATTACAGTCTCCGTGTAATGCGTATCAATTACGCCGCCGGGCTGTGTGTCACGTTGACAGACAGAGGATTCAGATGTTAGTTAGTCACAGCTTCAGGAGTACGAAACGCCGCGCCGGAATAACAAACCGGAATGGCGAGTAATGACAGGAAATTTCCACCGATCGATCGTTCATGCACACTCCCTCAGGGAGCTGTGGGAAGCTCGTGAAGAAAAGCGAGACTGTTTTCGTCTGCCCAGGTGATGAGACAGGCTCGCTCATCCGTCACAGGAGGCAAGACTGTCGCCGGGACGACGTCAGGACTAGGGATGGCGATCATATTGAGTTTTCATATCGAGTAACATCGCGGCTGCGGGGGGAAAATAATGACGCGAATTCAGTCATCAGATATCAGTGCAGCGGCGCCCAGGTGGTCAGGGCTAACTCCGTCCTCGTTACGTATCAAGTCTCACATTCATCTTCGGAACGCACAATTAATTGTAGTTTTTATTGTAATTAAAGTTGTCGTGTCCGGGATTACATTATCTCTAAAAATGGGGTTTGAGTCGACAATCCAACACCTTGTATCTGAATTACTGTCGATACGTCTCATGTATCGTTATGTTGAAGCTTGCAGGTGGAAATCAACATCACCGACATGCTTTTACAATGACACTACATTCTGAAGTGTTTTATTGCTCTTGCGCCACAGCCAATTGCCGACGATCACAACTTTTATTTAATAAGCAACGTCACGATGTTTGTTTTCTTCGCTTATAGTTAGGTCCAGTTTCTCGCTGACGTTATAGCGGCTGTAAACAGGCCTCCTCTCACCAGCTTCTCTTTCTCTCTCTCTTGAAGCCCTCGGCTGTTTATGTTACCAAGCAACCGTAAAGCGTGAACTCCTCCGTCCTGAAAACGGAAAGGTACGGCGTTATGGAGACTCCTTCCGAAAGAGTTAAATAGAGCTAGAACTAGAAGTGCAACAGTAATCAACACCCCCTGACCAATCAGAATCCAGAATTCCACATCGGTGCTATTCATTGTGGTGCATTAAATCTGATCTGTTTTTCCAAAGACAGGCAAAAGTGTTCAAGCCTGACGCTTTACACAGCAAGTGTTTAACTCAGATTTTAACACTGGACGAAATATCGGTTTATAATGTGTGTGTATATATATATATATATATATATATGACATAAAGGAGGACATGCTCAAGATTGAGTAAAATAATCAGGATTATCGTTTTAATATGCATCATTTCTCAGCAAGCAGCAGGTCGTATCCGTTCAAGTCAGAGAAGATACGCGATGACCGATTTCCAACGCGACAGGTTCGGAAATTGAAGGTTTGAGGAAGAAGATGAGAGGGAACATTAGATGTAACATCAGAGAGATTCTCTCAGCATGAGAACTGCTCCATTTTTCGATTATTTTTCTGCGTCTGTGCTGCTTGTGAGTTTCACCAGGAGGAGCTGCCGGTGTTGAGCTGCGGCGTGATCAAAGACCCGCTTTGTTCGGTGCTGTGCTGCGGCGACGAGCATGAAATTAGATCATCTCTGGTCGGAGCACCTCTCTTTTAGCGCCTGTCATCGAATGTCACAGGTAGAGTCAAATTTTACCCCTAATCACCACCACATTCAAATCAAAGCTCAATGTGTGGCTGGTCTAATGGCTGGGAGACGCAGAAGGTGAGCGGAGGGCGATCATTACACAAGCGAGGCAGCGGGGTGTTTTTCCCGCTCGCCTCCACAGAACGACACAGTTCGAGAGCGGAGGCCTGCCTCTGACGCCATCAGGAACTGCATTAAGTGTAACGTGTAATGTTTTCCCCCGGAGCCTGCTGGGAGCTCGGCGTCGAGGTGATGACGCTCAGGCTGATTGGACAGCAGAACGGGTTTGAGTTGAGAGCCTTTCAGAAAGACGGACGCAGCGTCTCATGGTCAAGGAGCAGACCTGCTGAGAGAGATGATCGCTCCAGTTGCTGAATTTCCTTTTCCTGACACTTGGGTTGTCAAGTGCGCTGCTGAAACCAGGCATCAGCATAATAACCCTCCGTGCTGCTTTACAGAGCAGGAGAGTAACATACGGTGTATAAAACCGCATACCTTTGCTTCGACATGATGAAACTGTTAAGAAATTCAACACCACGATTAGGGTTATTATTTTGTTTTTCTTTTGCAAATTATCATTAATTTTTAGAGTTGTTTCCGCTCATTTTTCAATGCCCCCCTTTTTAAAAAAAAGTAATTTCTCTTTCGTTGTGTCCTTGTGTCGACATTTTGGTGCTCTTTTCCATTTCTGAAGTTTGATTTTATTTTTGGATAACGCTCCAAACCTCTGTGTTTGCCACTAAAGAAAGGAACGGGAGGGTCTTCGGGGGGATCGGGATAGGGGTACAAATTTATGCACCCAGCTCTATCTGCTATAACAGTCATAGACCGAAGCTCAGAAATGTCATTCTGATGCTAAATGCAAAAAAATAAATAAATAATAAATGATGCTGCCGATACTGTTTTATAGCTGTATAAGAAAGGAAACTGATTTATTTTGCTACACCTTTTCGTTTGTTTTCACGTTGGTATCTTCCGGACTCTTCTTCCACGTCTGAATGAAAGCGCCTGGGCGGTAATTGGCCCCTGAGTGATTTAAACAAGAGACCTCTGACCTCTGCTAATTCACAGCCTCCTCAAAGTATAACAGGTTCAGAGCTGCAGATTTCCGCTGGGAGACGATCGACAAAGCGAAACGGCGGCGGCCAGAAAAAAAACAAGGCAACCCAGCACCGCCTTCCTGCTCTGGCTCGCCACGTGGTCCACGTGAAGCTTTAAACGTCCCGAGAGCTCGCGCGGCAGGACGAAAAGGACGAGTCATTACGGCGCGTGATCATCAATCAACGTCTCTTTTGTGCCGGTTCGAGCGTGAAATATCGCCGAGGTACAAAACGTCGCGCTGTAAATAGACTCCACTCTCCGTGGCGTGTGCCCCGGGGGTGGGGGTGGGGGGTGTTCTCACCCGGCTACGTCGCTAAAGCCCCACATTCCTCTCCGTCATCACAAAAAACATCCCGAATACCTTTACACTGGCCACTTTAATAGGAACACCTGTCTGACCAGGACTATATTTCATAGTCAAAGTGGCGTGGATTTTACACCTTACACGTTACGCTGCCGCTGACACGTGAGTGTAATTTATAAAACACAATCTCCAGCCCACATAAAGATAACCATTTTCCCCCAGAAAACATGTTGGTTCGTTACCCAGATTTACATAACCACACCCCTGACCACACCCACTGGAATGTGAAGGAAAAGAAAAAAAGAAGCCATGATTCAATTTAACGAGCTTGAAAACGTGCTTAATTACAGTAACGAGCTTTCAACAGCGGACGCTTTCACGTCTCACAGCTTTCACGCTAATGAAGCTCTTCACTTCTGGTTTATTCCAGTGTACACAACGTGACGGAAAGGAACTCCATGGCTGAGTAATTTTACACGCCGATTTTCACGTCCACCAGGAATACTGAGGAATACTCCTACCTTCCAGCACGATGAGTTTGGCGCTGGTGTTGATCTCCCCGGCGCTGTTGGTGGCCGTGCACTCGTAAATGGCCTCGTCCCGGTGTGTGCGCAGGGGCTGGATACGCAGGACGGAGCCCGAGCCATCGTCAAACTCGATCACCTGAGAGACGGAAGGAAGCAGACGCACCTGAGTGACACCTGAGTCATCGACGAAACACCACAGGCGCGCAAGGCGTAACCACCA
This sequence comes from Notoglanidium macrostoma, assembly GCA_030068235.1. NCBI lineage: Eukaryota > Metazoa > Chordata > Actinopteri > Siluriformes > Auchenoglanididae > Notoglanidium > Notoglanidium macrostoma. The sequence continues at coordinate 16,254,820 of JAQQZR010000018.1, forward strand.
CCCACACAAAACTTCACCATATTTTTCAAATAAAATGTCCTATAATCTCGTGACACATCCCCAACTGTGTGTGTGTGTGTGTGTGTGTGTGTGTGCGTGTGCGGGTGTGTGGGGGGGTGTGTGGGGGGGGGGGGGGGGGGGGGGGGGGGTTGGGGAGGTTAGCATGCGTATTTCTCTTTTGAAGATTACTTTTTGTTCTTTTCTCCTCTGAGCTACATTCTCCCACACACTGCTGACACAGACACACACACACACACACACACACACACACACACTTCAGCAGATAAGAAAGTGAACAAGAGAAGAGTAAACAGGAAAAAGGTCTGAGAGTGAGGAAAGATAAAGCGCCAGGAAGGTTATGGATTCTATTTAGCGTATCATGAATTAGATTTTTTTTTTTAGAAGTTTCTATTTCTGTTGTAATTTTTTCAGAGAGTATCTGTCAACTTATTTTCTTCAAGTTGTTTTATTTTAGCAACGTTGAGTCTCTTCTAGCTATCAATGTGCTACCATTATACGCTTGTTGCTATGGTTACAAACATCACATTGATATTTTCTTTTAAGGATTGTAGCGCAAAAATGTACAGCATAAATCCATGTTGTTCAGTTTTTTAAACTTATAGTTACGTAATAAAAACAGCCATTAGCTGAAGAGACGAAGAGAGTCGTGCCAGCCAATCAGAGACGAGTATTTTCCACCTCAGAGTGACAGCTGATTATTTACCCAGAACAACGCACGCAAGTCTTTTATTCCTCTTCCACAACTCCTACACTCCGTTACGACTCTCACCTCGAAGCGCTGAGAGCTGACTTTCTTCCCTTTTTTCATCCACGTGATACGGGGTTTGGGTTCTCCGACCGCCTGGCACACGAAAGATGCCACGCCCCCCGAAATCCCCGTCTGGTCCTCCGGAGTCTTGATGAAGCTCGGCAGAGCTGGAAAAGGAAGAGACAGTTTATTCTTTCATGTTTATTTATTCATATTTAGTGTTTATTTTATTCATTATTGTTCTTCTGCCTCTTTATTTGTTATCATTGTTTGTCTTTAGAACTTTTATATTAATAATTAACAGCATCATTAAAACTGTCTGTGAGAGAGAGACACATACACAGAGACACACACAGAGACTCACATAGAGACTCACATAGAGACACAGAGAGAGACACACAGAGACAGAGAGAGACACAAATAGAGACTCACATAGACACACAGAGACAGAGAGAGACACACACACACAGAGACTCACACAGAGACACAGAGAGACACACATGGACTCCCAGAGACACACAGAGACACACAGAGAGAGACACACACAAATAGAGACACACATAGACACACACACATAGAGACTCCCAGAGACACACAGAGACTCACATAGAGACTCACAGAGACACAGAGAGAGACACACAGAGACAGAGAGAGAGACACACACACAGAGACTCACACAGACACAGAGAGACACACATAGAGACACACAGAGACACAGAGAGAGAGAGACACAAATAGAGACACACATAGACACACAGAGACTCACAGAGAGACAGAGACACACAGAGAGAGACAAAGAAACACACAGAGAGAGACTCAGAGACAAAGAGAGAGACACACAGAGACAGAGAGAGACACAAATAGAGACTCACACAGAGACACAGAGACTCATAGAGAGACATAAAGAGACACACAGAGACACACAGACACACACAGAGAGACACACAGACACACAGAGAGAGACACATAGAGAGATAGATAGATAGATAGATAAGGAGAGAGAAATTTGTTTAAATGTACAATACTTAGTAAAACGAAAGATCGGTTAATTTGGAGAAACGTTGAAGGTTAAACGTGTTCGTTCACGCGCTCCTGTTGTTTGCAGTCTGCCTCTTGTGGGCGTGGCCTGTGCAGGCATCAGTAGTTACATGACTTCTAAAGTTAACTATTGATAGACAAATTAAATATCACAGTACTCAGTTAAAATCCAGTCAGCAATGTGATTTACGTGATTTACGTGCTGGGCTTCGCTCTCAGATTAGATTGTAAAACTAGCTAATTTTACAAGCTACTAGCTGCTGCCTTCTGAGCTTAACTTGTTTACATTCCTAATGTGTGTGTACAGATATATACGGAGAGCTTGTGTGAGGTGTAAGACAGGAGAGATGAAATTCAGGACGTAACGTCACGTGTCGACTCTCAGGCTGCGCAGGATTGCTCAGAGGAAACTTTTGGAATTGTCGCTTCTTTACAGTGTCGAACCTAATTTGCATCGAATGGAGAAAAATCCCCGGTTCAAACGTCGCTTGTTGGTGAAATCGCAGCCGCGTGTCACGCTCGTACGTAAAAAAACAAACGTGTGTCACATCGTCGGCATTTTTATTTGAGAGTTCTTGCAGCCAGTGATACACATCTCCGAGTTCTTCTGTAATGAACAAAATCAAAAACATGCTTTATTTATTAAATAAACATCTCCATGTTTAATGGATTTGCATTCTAAAGAGTTCACCTTGAGGAAAACAAACCGTGCGTGTGCGGGTGTGCGCGTGTGTGAGCGCGCGCGTGCACGTGTGCATGTGTGTACATGTATGTGTGAGGCTTTGGTGTAGAAGTATACAGCTGCAGTAATACTTGTAATACAGTGAAAGTGTATCATAAAGATTGCAAAACCTGCTTGTGTGTGTGTGTGTGTGTGTGCGTTCATGTTGCCTCACCTTGATAGGCTTCATTGTGAAACCTGTTTTGTGTGTGTGTGTGTGTGTGTGTGTGTGTGTGTGTGTGCGCACGCAAACAGACGTGTTATAGCTCGACCAAAACATGTGGAAAAAAACCTGTTTAGCCACCAAACAGACACACACACACACACGTACACACACCAACACTTGTGAGGACCTTCCATTGATACAATGAGTATCTGTCAGGTATTCCTATCCTTGTGGGGACACTTGATTTTCCTCAAGTTATAAAAACATGATTCACTCGCACATAATTGTCCTAACTGATGTAATTATTACTGGAGCTAAATAATGCTACACCTTACCCTCATTTAAGTAATTAAAATAGTTTTCACACACACACACACACACACACACACACACACACACACACACACACACACCACGAGAATCCTAAAGAGGAAGATGTCCTTCTGTAAAAATTCCCCTTTTTACTTCCATTTTTTATGAATTGCTCCTTAAATCTAAATATAAAAAGCTTCGTTCCTCAAATTCTTACATCTTTAAAATGTCAGAAACTGCTGTATATTTACACAACAGGTAAGTTCAGATCACGTGTGTACAGATCACGTGTGTACAGATCAGTCTTTATTTTTTTCAGCACATTTTCCCACCTCTGTTTATTATTCAAATCGGGATTTCCAATTCTTTTAATCACTCGTTTTTTGGTTTTGGTTTTCGAGGACTGCAGCAGAAACGTCGTTCGCAGGCCGAGTTATTTGTTCACTTTTTTTTTTAATGTCACGTCTTGTTCTCAGTCAGCGGTGATGGATGTGCTGTTTACACTCCAGATTCCTGCTGGTATACGCCCCATTTCCAGCCACTGGAATTTTATTTTAGGCGTCAGAAAGTATTCCATTTCACACCACAGAGCTGCTGACGTCTGGATTCTGATGGATGATTCTAATTCGATATGGTGAGGGACTCATTTATTTATGGAAGGAGTCTCCAGTGTCAGAGGTAACGCTGTAACGATCGATGTTTCCGCATCTTCAGGACAGAGGGGTTTGCGCGTTTTGCCATTTCTCTGTAACAAGCTGCTTTTATGAAAATCTCATTAACTTTACGAGAATAATACTGAATAACTATTCCTCACTTAACCAATCACTCAACGACCCCAGCCGCTTTTAACCAATAGGAACTTGCCATTTATTTACGTAAGTTTTTTTCTGTATTTTCTCAAAGAGTTGTAATTAATTTCTTTTTCCACTTGCAGATTGGATGTACTGAACCTGTTCCACACGATACAAAACATGTTCGATTCATGAAGCAACGGTTCCATATTCGACAACGCCCCTGAATCCGCTAGTATATGGGCGATCTAGATCGACTTGTTTCCTATTAGAGCTAATTTTGTCACAGACGTTTCTAATCACACTTACACCGATTTCATGAAATAAATAAATTTTAAACGGATTCCTATCGTCTGTAGAAGAATCTACGGCCCATCGTCCGTGTGATGCATGTGTAGAAGCTGAACATAACCCGGGCCTTGATAGTCGACCCAAACCTCATGAGGCCGTCGCTGAAAAAAACGGCCGTGCCCTTCTGCTTTATGTATCTGCTAATAAAAGATCGCAGCAGCTGCAAAGGCAAAGGGAAAAAAAATCAATAGCTAGTTAACATAACGTAGTGCCTATATGAAGAACGCCGTGCTGGTGACTAGCAGGCAGACGGCGTGTGTTAAATCATCAGAGGAGCCGATACAGTGGCTTGACCTTGCTGTAGGACACTGGGTTCACTGGGGAGCCGCGAGTAGAGACGGAGCTAACGCCGCCTGTGTGGATCTATTCTTTCAAATCCGGAGTGTACCAACTAAACCCCCCCTGACCCTCCGAGCTTCTGGTCAGGCTGACATTTAAATGACATTTACGCGTTAGTTCCCCAGGAAGCGGGCATGATTGGCACAGCAGCGCCGCATAAAAGTGGCTTTTATCCACACCATGCCTCCACAGCTTCAGCGTGATTCTCCCAGCATGCCTTTCACGCCGCATGTGTGCACGCACAAGCCCTCCCTCGCCCCGTAAACCTAATTAGCAAACCTCAAAGATCCGGGCTCGTTAAGCTCTTTAAGTCACATGCTTCACATTAACGTATGGATGGGAAACCCGAGGAACGGAGAATCAGAGACGTTCTCAGGGAAGAAGGAGCTCTTTAAAGCATCGCCGAGCGTTGATGAAAACACATCCTCACCAAACCGCACTAATCTGCTTACACATAAGGCCGCCCTCAACGGTGACCTCTGACCCCCGGAGCTTGCGTGAACCTTTCAGCAACGGCACAGAGAAAGCACACTCTTGAGCAAAAAAGAAAAGGCTGAACGAGGCTAATCAGATGCATCTAATCCGCTGTGTTTACTTCCAACTCGTTGCCTTTTTACAGCCGTTTATTAAAGACGCTACTGTTTAAAATATTTCGTCTGTAGTACAGGATTCAAACTGGATTTTTTTTTTAAGTTACAGACGATCACGTTTATGTTTACAATAACGAGCTCTCCAGCTACCACTCCAACTAAACAGATTTCAGAAGCTTTTCTTGTAGCAAAACAAACATGTGATCTGTTATTGTCTAATTTTTAACACTCAAGCTATGATTATTTTTCGCGCAAAAAGATTTTTGCGTAATTTTCCATAGAAGGTAGAACACGAGTTCTGTTCACCATGCGATCCTACAGCCATGGTCATGGTACACCTGATGTCCCTTATGGGAAAATCGCAAAACATATATTATATATTGATTTTTCCTCTGCCCGACTCGAGGGATTCGGTGTTATCCTCCAGCACGACTTGCAGTCTGTTAAAAGTTTTGTCCAGCATAACTGAGCCCTTACGATATCGAGCACACACCTGGGCGGCTCCCAGTCTTGGTGCCAGGGCATATTTGTCACTTTTACAGGCTGAATCCTCTCTTGTTTTGTCACCAGAGCCGAAATAATGAGGCAATAGTGCTATATCCCGCATGAGTCCCCCTCTCGCTGCCTCTTTGATCTGATATCAAATCGAGGTTGGAAACTGAAGATGATGATCCACGTCTTTGAAAAGCCCACCACGGGCATCAGTTTAAAGGCTAAAGTAATGCTAAACCTCCCACTGCACGGGTCATATGATACTCTTTACCTCGATTAGCAGGAAGCACTTTTTTTTCCCTTCATCAGACTCGTCAAAGATGCATGAGCGAACATCGAGCTAATGCTTTCGGTAAGTGATTTTCTACTCGGCGGATGGCTGGGTGAGGGGTGTGTTCGCTCCCATCAGCCAGAGTAACGGTATTTACTCTTGATTTGTGTCAGTGCTGTGGATGGTGAACAGGCATGCCCGAGGATACTGTAATCACTCGGGGTGTAATAAAGGATAGGAACGAAGGTCGTCAACCTGTTGCAGGGTCACTTGATGCTTCTTCAGATTTGTCCATGGTTACAAGGTACATGTCCTTGCATAATTTATCTTAATGGTTCGCCAAACATTGCTCAAAAAGTCATGGAAGATTTGCTATCTTTGCACCGTTGAGTCGAAAAGCCATAACCGGACTTCCTAGAAATGTAAAGTTTATTATCATCCCAGTTGATAACAAGGCAAAAAATGTCAAATCCTTCAGAAAAAGATCTACCAGGATGATAGATCTCACGCTTTCATCAGTTGAGTGGAAATCCTGGAGGTTATTACTGTAATGTTCCTCACAGCGGGCGCAGTGGAAATGCATAATTGCATTCCGAGTTTATGTTCTGCGCCATTCTGTTAAATAATTCACCCAACCCCGAAAGCAACATGCTCGACAGCCGCCTTTCTCGGAGATCACTTAGAGAGAAGCGCTTCTCTTTTTTTCTGTGCATTTATCGGCCTGTTTATTCGTGCTCTCTCCGTCTGTTTATGCTCACATAATGGACCCAAGATAATGTGAAAAAAGAAAAAGGAAATTCAAGAAAAGCGCCATTAATGTTCCCAGAGCAGTAACATGACACTTTTCCCACCAAGATTTTAATGCAAATATTAAACGGGATCCATTTAACAAGTTGATAATGGGCCACGGCATTGAGAAAAATATTGTTATTGAGCTGATTAGGCAAGATAATGTGACGTTAATTGGAAGCAAAAGCCTTGGAAATGGGGCAGAATTACATTAATGGAAGCGTTTGGCTGAAAGGACGGCGGCCGATAGCATCAGATCATCAGACACATTTCCGCTAAGTGCACCAGAGAAGGAGTAAAAAAAAAAACCTGGTAATCTATTATTAATGAAAACGAATGGGCGTCTCTCTGGTTTGGGTATTGATTCCACATACTCTGCTCGTATTGACTCGGCCGATTAGTGTCCACAAAACCCAGGTCTCGCTTGGGTACTTTCTTTTCCCCAACTTCCAAAAAGCCAATGTAGTATCGTTAAATTAAACGAAGACTTTTTGGTGAATTTGTGCCTGTTCCGTTCAGCATATATGCCAGACATTATAAACGTCTCTAGGACATGAATGCCGACGTGTGTTAAGCCACCTGTTCTTGCACCTGTGGCTTTGGCGAATTTAAAAAGGAGCTCGTCAGCCGGCAGATCCATCTGGGAGGTCAGGATGTGGCTTTTCTCCTTTCTCCACTGACCCCTGACCCCATCAAAGCTCCTCGGAGCATGAAGTAACCCTAGACCTTAAAAGCTCAGGCTGTCAATGCACAAACAATTCGGTCTAATGGATCCGGCCCAAAGGGAACCCACCACTAAATCCTCCTCCGACGACGACGACGACGACGACGCCAACATCACTCGCATCGCAAGCAATTATTTGCAAAATAGCATCTTCTGGACATACCATTGAGGTCTTAATTTCCAGATGTTACATGTACACATCTGTGTCCTTTGTTTAATGATAGTTTACATTGCAGAACATTCGCAGAGTCATGTTAATGTTGCATTTTGGATACTTTATATGACGTTGCCAAGTGTGTCCGGATACAGCCTTCGGTATTCCGTCTTAAGTGTGTAGGGTGTGTTTATTTACGCTCACGTCTACTATCCCGTGCATCTTCTGCTGATCTACGTGTGTTACACTTGTGCTGTATAGTTGTATGTTCATGTCCTACGCAGTTGTACAGTTGTGCACCAATTTATTTGCGGCCCTGCTTGTGTCCCGCATGTCTACCATATTTCATCGTAATCCCACAGGCTTGACATTTCATCACAACCTATAGGACTATACGACTGTGGGATAAAAATGGACTTGACTTGACATTTCACATGTGGGAACTCCAGTTGATGACCTCTACGTGTCTTTTTTTCTTTAATCTCGTGGTGGGAGAACTGTGTCCTGGAGAATATCAGTACCTGATAAGGGAAGTTGGTGCACTCAGATAAAACGAAGCTTCAAACAAGCAAGTTACAAAAGTTGTAGATTGGACCAGTGGCGTTTTGACCAATCAAAGAGGGAAATTCTAACAGGGGCCGGACGTCTGAAATGACAAGAAGATCGTTTACAACAATGGACACCACAGAGAGATTGATCATCACCATCTAATATCACCTGGAGTTGTAAGAAAGAGTTTTGTCTTCTAATGAATATCACAATATCCTAAACCTCACAAAACACAACGTCATTTAGGAACAAGACAGGACTTCACACTGCTAACTTATTTTTGTACATCGTAAAAGTTTACTTTTAAATGTGGTTTTGCTGAAAATTGTTCAGGAAACCTGAAATCATGCATCGTAGAAATGTACTGAAATATCATTACATTATTTAAAAAAGGAATAGTGTAAAGCCACCTGTCACAGGGCTGAGAAAACCTGATGCATTCATATAAAATAATATACTGCCCATATATCGAGCTTCATTAAATATGCCGTTTCATCTCAGCTAAAATATTAAACAGTAATGACAGGAGTTTATGGATGTTACAGCTATTGAAAGCTGTCAAAAACAGTTTGAGATGAATTGGACCTAATATTCTCTGGCAAAATCTCAATTACTGCTCTGTCTGACCCCGAGGCATTCTACTGCCTTCTTATATTTATTAGTTTTATTCATGTACTCTACATCACTGGGACTTCTCAAATCAATACGTAAGTGCCTCCACTATCTTAGCCATATCTACATTAGCTTGAAATGTAAAGTGCATAAATAATAAATTCGGATCGTTGTTCTCAAAGAGGACAGCAGTATATTAAAAAATGCCAACCTTCTTCTGAAGGCCAAAGAAGAAAATCCCCAAAAACAAACATTCAATTCTGAATGGATAAATAAACAACAACGGTGCCAGGCTCTGAACCTCGGACAGAGCGCGAGAGGAAACGTGTGGCCAGTGAGGCACAGCGAAAAATTAAAGAGGCATGAAATCAGCAGATTGGAAATATTTGCCGAGGTTAAGCGAGAGTGATCAGCGGGGACCTCGGGCACGGTTGAGGTCACTTACCCCGGGCGTGGCATTACCCAGAGGCACGGCGACGGCGTAAACATGAGTGGCTGAGCTTTATTGGTCATGACCTGCACGTAATGTGGACTAGCCTGACATTTTCCTCGGAGGACTCATCGAGTCAATGGAGTGCGCCGCAGAAATACACAATTTCACCCCGGACACGGTCGAGTTCCAGCCGGGTGATGCTGCGGATAAAATAATGTGAACTTGTGTCATCGTTGTCAAACTTTATTTTTTTTAAACTACATTTCCCGGATAACGAGTCCTTCCTGGAGGATATGCTTCTAAATTCTGGACGCTGCACATGCACCGGGAATTTCTATCCACCATGTCCGTATGGCCATTCTTCTATTAGGCGGGTTTACACTGTTAGTAAGGAATAAAACAGTTCAGGAAGTGCTGCTATCGGTAAATAGCCAGAATTGGAATGTTTTATTCCTCTTACACCACAGCAATTTCCCAAGAATTACAATTTTCCTGTTGTGGCGGAGTTTGAAACAGAAGGCCGCTGCCTTGTTGCTTAACAAGGTACGAACTTTGACATCTTCCGAGAACATTCGTTTCGAACGATCTTTTTGGACTGCATTCACAGTCACGTGTGACATCACAAGCTAATTGGCTAACAGATGCATCACAGATCTCATTGAGTCGGTTACAGTCACAAGATAGTTCAATGTTTTATTTCTTGGTAACGCATTTATCACAGAACATCAGCATTCACTCGTGTAAAGTACGATTTTTCTTAACCTCTAGGAATATTTAGGAACTTAACTCATCTTTATCCTGTTATCGCTGTATATCTGACTCGCAATGTCTAAAATGTATTTAGATTGAATTTATTTAAATTTAAATATAAAACCGACTCAGGATAAAACTGGATCTGGACCAAGATTTCAAATCTTTGCTTTTACTGCACTTTTGTCGTCTCATACAAAACAGATCAGTTTAAAAGCCTCGTCATTCCATAAACACATTTCTGAAGCTCCTTTTTTTTTTCTTCTTTTTTTTTTAATCCATTTGCTTATTTGAACTCTTTCGTTTATGGAATAAAAAAATCCATTCCTCTGTCGCCGGAGTATTCAGCATTCAGCATCCCACTCGGCATAAACCCGGAATCCTTCCTGTTCTTATTCTCACCTGATACTCGAGATAAATAATTTTAAACTTTGCTTCTGATTTGAATCCCTTTTTTTTTATCCACCTCGCAAATGAAATAAATGGAGGAATAAAGCGCTTCAAATTGTACTCTTTCGGCTACAGAATAAAAATTCAGCTCATGCACTTCACTTCACTACAAACAGCCTTATCCTTATTCAATTCATATTTTATACATTCATTCTGCTGTTTTTTTTGGAGTGGGAGAGAATCCCAGAGGAAGATGGGAAGCAGAATGGAATGACGGACATATATAAAGGCGGAGAACGCAGATCACGTCAGCCATCTTTCCTCCACTAACGACCCGGCTAACTTTATTACTTCTGCACTCAGGTTAAAATCCGCCTCAGAGAGCGAGCGTTCCCCCTCTTCAGGCCCGAACCCCGAGCGTCGGGGTGAAATGTAATTACAGGGCTTTTGGGATCCAAACCCAGAGCCCGGAGCCTGACAGGGACATTAATTATTAAATCGATATAACGGCTCTGCCATTACTAAAGCTTTCATCCAAACATGTAGCACAGTGAGGGGGAAAAGAGTCAATACTGCAAATGTAATTATAGAAAGGAGCAAAAAAAAACAAAACAAAACAAAAAATCCCCCAAGTTATTTTTGGATTGTTGCTCTTGGGGAGAAATGCTTAAAGGTTCTATCTGAAACAATAAAGAACTGTTTAAGGTTTAAGGTTTAAGAAAACCCCAGGAAGCCAAAGAACCCTCAAAGGAACCAGTTTTTGGTTCCTGGTTAATAAAAAAAATATGTTTCCATGACATTTATATTTACTTATCTATTTTATTTCTAAGACAAATGATCAAACCAGAACTCTAATCAGGGACTGTTTTAAATTTTATACTCTATTTAATTCAGTTAAAGTAATTAAATATAGCTATTTACATTTTTTTTTTTAAACAAATGTTGAATCTAGAACACTTCTTACGATCTGTAGTTCAGTGTGGTAGGGGAATAAAAAAAACAAAAAGAAGATTACTTAATAATAAAAAGCACAATTTTATTTCTAGGAAATATTTTCTAAGTACAGGAAAAACAGTGGCAAGAAAATACATCCAGGTTTCCT
>JAQQZR010000018.1:16290591-16330203 GCA_030068235.1 Notoglanidium macrostoma
GGACTGACTGGTCCATAAGCCACGCCTCTTTCTTCTCCTTCAGTAGGACTGACTGGTCCATAAGCCACGCCTCTTTCTTCTCCTTCAGTAGGACAGACTGGTCCATAAGCCACGCCTCTTTCATCTCCTTCAGTAGGACAGACTGGTCCATAAGCCACACCTCTTTCTTCTCCTTCAGTGGGACTGACTGGTCCATAAGCCACGCCTCTTTCATTCTCCTTCAGTAGGACAGACTGGTCTATAAGCCACGCCTCTTCCGTCTCCTTCAGTAGGACAGACTGGTCCATAAGCCACGCCTCTTCCGTCTCCTTCAGTAGGACTGACTGGTCCATAAGCCACGCCTCTTTCATCTCTTTCAGTAGGACTGACAGGTTTACAGGCCACACCCCCTTCATCTTCTCTACCTGGACTGAGCAGTACAGCTCACTTGGTTAATGTGGTAATCAAAACAGGTACTGTCTGTAATTGGTTATAACGGTTTTGGGGGCGGGTCATCTAGTGGTTTACATTGGCATTGAGCATACAGGCTATATTATATATATCTATATTATAGCTGTTATCTTAGCTATAATGGCTTTGAAGAAGTGGACTATTTCCTGATTGGTTACAAAGGATTTTAAGACAAGTACCGCAGTCTGATTGGTTGCATTAAGAGAGCAAGAAGTACACTCTGATTGCTTTTTACTGCATTGGAGGCAGAATTTAATTTCAGTTCGTTACACTGACATTGAAGAAGTGAACTATCATCTGATTGGTTACAGTGGTACTGGGCTAGGACCTGTCGTATGATTGGTTAGCATGGCACTGGGGGCTTATATCATGATAAGACTTTAAAAAAGCATAACAATTTCAAGTTAATCTCCAGTTCACTAAACAGGACTATTACATTTTTCTGAGAAGCAGAAAATAAGGAAATAAAGACATGATTTCAAAAGTTGAATTCTTAAGCAGCCGTCTCCTGAATGCAATTTATGAAAAGTGACAGTACATATAAATTATTTACAATAACAGTATGGGGGTATATCATATCACTGTTTAGCAGCACGCTCCTACCAGATAAAGCCGCTTTAGTCATTAATGCATTACAGATGTCTGAAAAGCATCCGCGTCCATCTCTAATAGCTGAATAAGACTCGGAGCTTAATGGAGAGTATTTCTGTGATTACTGGCCTAAAAAAAGCGTCTCCATCCAGAGAGCTGCTCAGTAATTGTTAAATATTTGTTGCTTAATGCACTGTGAGGATGATGAGAAAGTGTTTGAAGGCCTGCTGAGGCTTTCACTTCGCTCCTCATCCGTCTTCGTGAGTGACGGCTCACGAGCACTGCGGCATGCTAATACGACACGGGACGAGTCGATCTGATCGGATTTTTGAAGATCAGTGCCGAGTGAGACGAATAGCTACACACATGGTTAAGGGTTAGCGTGTGCGTGTGTGCGTGTGATGAGACACTTTGAGTCACTTTCAAGTACGTGAGTTATTGACTATTCAGCATGTGTTTCAGTGAGTCGCTATACAGTTGTCATCCTGACCTCATCCACGTTCTGTAAAAAGAAAGACGGAGGTCAAAGTGCAAGCAGCCTAAGTCTTGTTAGTGAGCAAACATGTAACATTTATTATAATAATAATTGATCTAGTCTAGAGAGCACACTAGGTTAGTTAGTTAGTTAGTTAGTTAGTTGATACTAGCTAGGAATGGTAAGAGCGTTGTTATGGTTACAGTGTCCACGTCCCAAGCCTTTTATCATTTGATTTTCAATCAGAACAAAAAGAATGCGCTTTTACTGGTGAAAGAAAAAGTGAACGCTACGTAACAAAGTTTCACTGAGTGACGTTTTTTTTATTTAATATTTTTGTAATATTTGAACGCAGCTAATCGAATCCGGACTGTTCCAGCTTTGCCCGCCACTTGTTGATGTTTCAAAAATAAATCTGTGTCAGATTGCAGCAATGCCTTCTGGGTAAGTCTACATCGATGTAGACTCGATCTTTCATCTTAAGGTAATCTAATGAAGTTCACTTGAGCCGGTCAAGTAATGGAACGAGCCCTAGGGGCTTTAACCGAGGGGAAACGGAGAGGGCAGGTTATTGGATCGCAGCCGCTGTGGTAGAGTACTAATGTGTTTATCTGGATTTGATATAAATGAAGTTGTGAGGCTGCTCTGTCTTCTGGGGTTTTTTTAGTATAAGAATCAAACAACTTAAATTTATACCTCTGAATTAAGTAAAAACATCCATAAAAAGATCCAAAATGGGGAAGTAAAACTCAAGGACCACTTGCTATTACCGGGTTTTTAGCACTTGATCTTATCTAAAACAATGATATTGGGCCAAACCTACAGTAATGCCTCGGCCAATCAAACACGGACTGGGGTGGGGCTTCACATATATCCAAGAAAGACAGAACAGAGTGTTTACACCACAGCAAAGTGTATCAGTCCTTCACCAACACTTACATGTTTTGAGAATAAGATGCATGCAAGTTCAGTTCAAGCTAACACATCCTGAACCAGTGAAAATGACACCATGAAAGTTCTAAAAAAAATGTAATAACAGCTTCCAAGAAGTCTCGTTATAATGAATTCTGCACGTTTGAGATTAAAGTAAACCTTGGACATCTAGGCCCGTGTTCCCGTTCAGAGCTTGAATTTACTTAGGACTAGGCTAATCCCACTTAAATGAATTCACACTAAACAAATGACTTTCTGAGATGTTGCTTAACTCCAGATTAGTTACTTCTAGACTACAGACTCTCAGATTAAGAACAACGGAGATCATCTTTTGGAAGCCCAGTTAGATTAACGGCGTGCTAAAGAGAGGTGCTGCAGAAACCTGTTGTGGAATGCTTTAATACATAAGCATCAAGCAGTGCATTAAGATTATTTATTGTTGGCCCAATCTTACAAGCCAGTCAATTGTAAATGTTTTATGTAACATGATGCGGTGGGGCCAACATGTTTGTGCACAGAAATTTTATTATATAGAACTCCTAACTCGATGTCTATATTATCTTTCAAAGGTCCTGTGGAAAAGACATAAATATAAACTTGGAAAGATTTGGAAAGGTATATCCCTTGGAAAGGGATTATGGAAAGCCAGCAACCCTTGGAAGGTATTCCAGATGATGACCATTTCCGGTGAGGGAACATTCCAGGACTCATTTGGTAGGACACGTCTCATTCAGCATGTGCTATCCCACCCGATATACTTTAATGTCAGTCGCGTCTCGCCCTCATAATAAACATGATGTTACGACCTCAGCTCTTGAACTCAAATGTAGTACTAAATGTTTTTCTATACAAAGATGACCTGATCTTGACCCAGATCTTGGGGGGCCCAGGGCAGGGCCAGGAAGCTCAGACAACATCTGATCTTTAATAGCAGCAGCAGCATCCAGCATCCAGCATCAGCAGTCTCTAATCCAGGCAGCAGGCCAAGAGGGAGAAGGCTGACCATTCATGAGAAACCTGCCACAGAATTCCATGAGTGTAAATTACAATATTTAAAAGAAGACCATGAAGTCAAAATGAAAATCCTTTCAATCTTGACCTGGCTATGAAAGAGAAACATGAAACGGCAGCAGGTGACAATTTCCTTTGGAACCAAAATTCAGTTTTTGTTCCCAACCCATGCCAATCATTTATGATCATCGCATGCTCTCTATTAGCCCTCTGGTGAGGATATGGGCTTGCTTACAGTGCTGTGGCTCTGGTCAGACTGGATGGGGATGGGGTGAACAAGACGTTTGTCTGTGCATACCCTCTGATACCAGGTAGGATTCCAGTGCGCTGTACCGAATCTTCAAGCTTCAAGCTTCAAACTGAGCGCACAAAGATGCAACAACTCTGGAGAACGACATTTTGGGAATGCACACTCCTTGTACATTTATTGAAAACCAGATTTTACTATTACTGAAGTCCTCTGCATCTCCTCTAGAGGGACACTTGATGAGAATGTGGCATCCAACAATACAGCCAATTACCCCAGAGAAGGTCCCAAATTCGTAGAAATCTACCTGGTAGGTGGCCTGTTCAGCAGCATTGGGGAACTTGATGAAATCCTCTTTCAGTTCACATATAGCATTGCAGATTTTATGTTCTATTTTTCACACTGTTGATTCACTTATCTCCTGTTTCACGATGGAAGGTTCCACATGACGAAAACCTCAAAGCTAACTGATACTTCTAAGGAAGGAAGAATATGGGTACCCCTTACTACATCACCGGAAAGCTTGGGCTGAAGCAAACCAATTACTTCTGTTGCATTTCCTTTTGACAAATGGAAACGATCAAGAACATGTATGTCATAAAATCATTAGGTGGGTTGCTCCCATCCATAAGCAGCGTCTTTCTGGTTTTGGTTGCGGTCTCTGATCATCACTGAAATAGTCATGGTAATCCATTTTCTTCTGTTGTGAAAGTAAGCCTCAAGGCAAGCAGCCTTTAATCTGAAGTTAAACCTGACTCTGAACAGGTTTAATTTAAGACTTCACTTAGATCTAGAGTAGCTCCAATCCTACCTCTGGAAGTCCAAGTGTATAAATCAAGACTCGCGCAATTCTGAGACTACTTTAATCCATGTGTGAGAAAGCCACCTCGATCAGTCCGGGTTTAAAATGAAATGTAGTCTATAACTAGGCTTAAACCCTGTACGGGAAACCGGGCCCTAGAGTTTTGGATCACAGCCTTCATTCCAGTTACGAATCAAAACCAAGTGCGAAGTAGCCGTCCTGCACCTATTTTTTTTCCCTCATCCATCTTTTCTCTGAAAGCAATTACAGCCCAGGCTTCTGCAATTCCCTACTCGTAGCGATCCATCTGAATGGAGAAAAAAAAGTCATAGCAAAATAAAAACTGACCGAGAACAGAACCGCTGATGCGGTGTCAGAGACGTTCCTTAGCTAATGTCTGTTTCCAGTTTGCGATAAACAGCAGTGACGCCTCATAAAGCGCGGGTGTAAACGGTTTATAATACCACCGGTGGCCCTACCAGTGATAAACCTGCTTCCAATCAGCAGTCAAATTACAAGTGCATTAGCGGGCGCATGCTTGACTGTGTTACAGCGCGAAGCATTAAAACCGTAAATCACTGAGATTTCACGCCAACTGACTGCTTTGGACGGATTCGGAAAACGCCACGTGTTAAAGCAGTAAATCTCTCACTTAGGCTTCGTGTTGCGGCGTACGTAAGCGCTGTGAATCTTATCTTTTTTAAGCAAATAAGCAGGCAGGTAAATAAGCATGTAATTGTTGAGTAAGAGAACATAAACATGGACTAAATAAGCACATAAACCAGGAAGAAGGACATGAGGCGTAGCAAGCAGCCAACTGAAGCGTGCATGGAAGTCAATAAGTGAACAAGATTACAAGTAGCCAAGCAAGTGAGCATTTTAAATACATTTTCGTAACTCAGGCTTCACAATGATGACCACAATACTACTGACGACATTTGAGGAAAATCACTGAGTAGTATAATTTATCACAATAATGATATCATACTGTCATGTTACCAATTTTTTACAAGTAATTCCGCAAGCAACTAACAAGGTCAAGGAAGCAAATAAAATAAGAAGCAAGTATGTAAGAATCTACGTTAGTAACTGGGCAATTTGCGACTAAAGGATCCAATAAACAATACAAGCGTGTAACAAAATAAATAAGCACGTAATTAATCAGGAAATTAATGAAGAAAGTTAGGAGGTAAAAATGCCACTAAAGAAGTAGATGTTAGGTAAACTAGTAAGCAAGTCAATAAGTATTCGAAACCCATCTCAAACTTCTTCTTCATATGCACGCGGTACATGGAAGCTTCGAACAAAATACGCCACATCGTTTCCTTTGTGGCCGCACAGGAGACGCGTCAACAAAATATCTTCAACTATTTAAGACCTAGGGTCTAGGATGTCTCCAGATTGTAGCAGCTGACGTGACGCTACTTGGCGCAGAGGATTCTGGGAAGAATTAGCCAACCCCGTTAACTAGAAAAGTATCTGATAAAATGTCTACGTAGCTGTCTGTCTGTCTCCCCGTATGTCTGTCCACCTGCCTGACTATCCGTTTATCAGTCCGTCTGTAAGTAAAGCCACCTGGATCACTCAAGCTATCCGTCTGTCTGTCTATCTGTATAGATTTCCATCTGTCAGTCTGTCTGTCTGTATATATGTTCATCCAAGTGTCTGTAGATTTGTCTGTCTGTATATCCATCTATCTGCTTGTCTGTCTGTCTATCCAACTGTCTGTCAGTAGATCTATCTTCCCATCCATCTGTTCATGCGTATATGTATCTGTCTGTCCATCTGGCTGTATATCCATCCGTCTGTTTATCTGCTTGTATATTTTTGAAGCATGGTTTGAGTAGAATCTTAAATTTCACTCTTCTATCTCTCTTTGCCAGAGTTTCAACAGCAAAATGGAAAAGCAAGCAGCGATTGTGTTTTCTGAGAATTACTGAACCCTTAAAAAATGTGTGTGTGTGTGTGTGTGTGTGTGTGTGTGTGTGTGTGTGTGTGTGTGTGTGTGTGTCTGGGGGGGGGGGGGGTGTTGGGGGGTCAGAAACCACACCGTGCCACCACGTCTGCACTCAGAGCGGGGCTCCAGTATAAAAATATGAACCCCACACACCATCCAGGCGTTCAGAGTGTTCAGATACGACGTATAAACAGCCACCAGCACCGCAGACCAGCGCAGTACCGAGGGAAACGCTTTCATTAGAGCCCACAGCCGCAAACACGCCAAATTCAGCACATATGGGCGACAGAACAACGCAGCAGGGGGACGTGTGTGTGTGTGTGTGTGTGTGTGTGTGTGTTGAGCAGCTTTGCACAGGGTGGCATTAGAGGGCTGGGGCACTGCAAAAGTGCCAATTAGTTCTTACTGCCAGGGAGGAGAGAGGCTGTGAAAGATAACACACACACACACACACACACTTTAATCATACACATGCTAAAAGGGATTGCTAGAAGAGCACACACGCACACTGTTATTACACTTTCATATCATAATAATTACAATCTTTTATCGTGGTTTGTATGATTATCATCATGTTCTACATTAAAATAAATAAATAAATAAACCTCGGTGCTAGTTATTTCCAGTAAATACAGTTTTCCACAATTGTTAGCTAGCATCTCAGGCGGCCATTTTAGCTTTCTATTTGAAATAAGATCTAAGAAATATAGAGCGAAAATGAAATATAGTTTACCTCAAACACAAGGCTAGGTAGCCACTTTAGCTTATAAATAATATCTAAAAACGATGTCAAGTTACTTATTTACCTCAGACAGAACGCTAGCTATTTGTTCACAGACGTTAGCTAGCATCTCAATAAGCCTCACTGACAGTTTATTCAGAATAAGGTTTGTTTAGTTGTGTTTAAACCTCAGACTAGTGTTTTTAACTAACTAAATTTATTCACAATTGTTAGTATCACGTGTAGAGAGATGACTATGCAGCTAAGTTAACTTGCCGGTTTCCGTTTGAAAAAAAACAAAAAAATTGTTTTCATCTAAATGGAGGTGCTAGCTAGCTAGCTAACAATATTTTCATTGCCAGATACAATATGTACGAATTCTTTACACCAATCACGTAATTCTGCTTTTCCCTTGTTAAATTCTTACATTTTTGTAAAAGCATAAGTTAATAGTTACAAAACTGAATGAGTTTTGTTGGCAGTTTGTTAGCTAAATTAGATCTTGAGAATAAAAAATGCTTATCAGAAAATGTTCGTAAGTATCATGATGTAATATACATGCTATATTGCTTATTCAGGGAACAAAATGTTCAAATTTTTATCCCAAACACAA
The DNA here is from genome assembly GCA_030068235.1 of Notoglanidium macrostoma. Classification (NCBI taxonomy): domain Eukaryota; kingdom Metazoa; phylum Chordata; class Actinopteri; order Siluriformes; family Auchenoglanididae; genus Notoglanidium; species Notoglanidium macrostoma. The sequence continues at coordinate 16,298,392 of JAQQZR010000018.1, forward strand.
AACCGCGATACCTGCAATTTGATTATATCACTCCAGCCCTAATTATAGCCCACACACACACACACACACACACACACACCCACACAAACAGTTCGTAAACTAAGTGGTAGCAAAAGGAGGAGGGGAATAAATGACCGTAACGAATAATACAATACTCCAGCATGACAAAAGTCTCATTGTTCGAGACGAGATGCTCGAAAAGCGTGAGTGCGCTTCTCTCTGGGGATTAAGAAAGAAAGCTGCGAAGATGTGTGTGTGTGTGTGTGTGTGTGTGGTTCTCCTCGCATAAACACGGTGAGTGTATCGACATCCTGTCACGCCTTATTACAATACCTCAGTAAAGTCGTTTGTGGAAATCTTGGCGCATTTCAAGGCACGTATTTCTGATTACACACATGCGGATTTCCATGTGCATGCGTGTGTGTGTGTGTGTGTGTGTGTGTGTGTGTGGTTCACCACAAATCCATTTCTGGATTCCATGTTCCCCAAAATTATCATGATTCACGATATAACCCTAAACAGGTTCCCAGTTCCCATGTTTATGCAGTCTGCCGGGATTTTTTTTAATACACCTTTAAGAACCCTCTGTCACGTCCGATTCAGGGTGGAAAGGGTGTGATGGGTCCGTGGCGTACATGCTGTTGTCAAATTTAAGCCAAAATGCATTGCAGAGGTAGTGACGACATGATATGACACGATGTACCAAGAATATCTTATGACATCACGGTTTATTGCATATCGATAATCGGCACGCGCTTGTAAGGAACTTATTATGCGTGATGCATACAGGTCGGTGCACGAAACATACATACTACATGGTGCATTTCATTTATGCAATAAATAATATTCACTCAATGGATGGGTAGGTGTAACAGCACGGCTCTCTCTCTCTCTCTCCTCCATCCTTTTTCAGTGCCATTGAGCCAGTCATAAGCAGCAAGCAGTTGCAATAGCAAAATTCAATGCAGTTGACTGAAACACAGTCCTGATCTCGCATGCATGCACGAACACGAACAGAAATGAACAGCAAAGCTTGAAATCTCCAGTTCTTCAAGGTTAAACAGCGGTATATCGATGCAGAATGGACGTCAGGGTTCAAGTGCAATTCAGCTCAACGAATCTGATGTTTGAGCAACCACGCACGACAACAATTATATAAACTTTACAATGCGTGAAGTTGATCTGAACGAAAATGACCGTCGGAGGTGTTTAAACCCTGCTGAAATGTGGTGTGCACGCGAACCGTCAGGGATGGCTGATAAGTTTCTCGAAACTCGCCAAGAATAGATGCACACTTTTATAAAAACAAATGCATCCTCTAATACACACATCCAGCAAGGAAAAGAAATAAATCAGCATTGTGGACTCACCGTGTCTCCGGTTTGGTCTTCGCCGTTCGCATTTCTCTCTCCGCGGCACCGTGAAACTCCGCGCTCGCGACGCTAAAAAAACAGGAGAACAAAATCCACTTTTCCGATTTCACCCAAAAAACCGAGAAGCAAAGCTCCTGCTGCTCCCAGCCTCGGTGTAATCCCGTGTTCGGTGTTTTTTACTCAGCACAAACCAGACGCGTGCATCGGGGCTTTTCCCAGAGTTTTTTCCTCCGTCCACACACACACACACACACACACACATTCAAACACACACGCATGCACATACACACACGCGCGCGCGCGCGCGCGGTTACTTCTGCTCCCGTTTCTACCCGCAGCAAGCTTCAATCACAGGCGCGCGCCTCTCTCTCTCTCGCTCTCTCTCCCCCTCTCTCTCTCTCTCTCTCTCTCCCCCTCTCTCTCTCTCTCTCTCTCCCTCTCTCTCAATTCAATTCAAAGGTTGCTTTCTTTTTGCTCTCGCTCTCTCTCTCCCTCCCTTCCTATCTCTCTGCTCGCTCACGCGAGTGACTCCTCTTCGGAAATCCTCGGAAAGCGCTCGGCTCTTTTCGGAAGCGTGCTCGCTGACTTCGGGGACAGCCTGGGCGGGGTTAGGGGTTGGGGTGGCTGTGGGGGGGTTGGGGCCGGCTGATGGTGGTTAATTTCTCAGTCCACACAAAAACAATCCGACTTGATGAATACGTAAGCGGTGATAACGAGATTCTACGCCGTTGTATTTACATTGTATACGAAATAAAATATATTCCGTGTAGTATTATAGGCTACAGTAGGAAGGATTGATCAGCTCGTGCCTACACTGTCACGTGACTATCCATCGTGTCAGTTAATAGTTCCTGCGGGTGCAGTTCCGCTTTACCTCAGGACTGTTTTCTGTCTTTTCAGTCGTTTTTGTTCCAAAATGTGTTCGTCTTTAGTCATGAAAGGAATAAATGATTCACAAAGTAATGAATAAAACACCGAATTTCTGTTTCTGTTTATTTTTCTTTTGTTAACAGAAGAAGAGTTTTATTCCTCTTACACCACAGTGACTCGCTAACACGGTTTTTACTTATTAAATAAAGTCAGGCTGTACTTTTTAACCATTTAGTCACATATAATGATATGGAACATGCTTCCATTAATCTGCTTAATACGCAATGTGAAACTGCAAACTAAAAAACAATTAATGGAAACACGCGAATTTCGAAAAAAAAACAAAAAAAAACTCTCAAATATCTCAAAAACATTTTTACGCCCACACGAGGTGGTTTTCCAGATGATTCGATAAAGCAATATTCTACAAATCTTAAACAGAAATGCAATTTATTTTGTATTTAAGTCACATGACATGGAGGACGAATGGAAAGCTACCTTACTGAAAAAAGAACGTGCTGAAACAGAGGAGAAAACCCTGCTTTTAATCGGGGAACATCACTTAATGGAAACACAGACCTTTCACAACTTGGGTTTTGTCAAAATGTTTTAAATATCACTTCTATTTTGCACAAAACTGCAATGGAAATCCGGCTACGTACATTAGCAGCTATAAACAGTCGTCTCTTTCTTTCTCTTTCTCTTGATGTCATGTTCCTAAGAAACCACAAAAGTGTAAACGCAATTGTTCTAAAATCTTGCCCATGATATCTCTGACTGATACAAAGCACTGACGCTTCCATAAATGTTAAATATACCCATTGTTATGAAAAAGTTACCAATTTACACACAATGTACACACATTTTACTAACACAGCTTTAGCTAACGTAGCAAGCAAACCTTATTTCATTACACCGATATTTAATGCTATCTTAATTAATAAGAAGAAAGAAAGGGAATGGCTTTTATAAGTGATAACGGTAACTAACTTGCTTTGGGGACATTCCGCAAAATTACTTGTAACTATAAATGGACAAAAAGTACAACATGCTGCCCTTTAATAGATTTAATAGAAAGTTTGTTAGCGTTGTTGTGGTGAAAGAGGAATAAAACTCTCAGGGAAATGCTGTTATAGGAAAATAATACCTAACTCTAAAGGGACTCATACCATTATACAACCATGTGATTGTTTTCTTATTACAGCATGGAAAAACAGTTTTATTCCTTACATACTAAATGTATTTAATGTATATGACATATACATCATTTATTACATACTATACTATAGGAATGTGATTTTGTTTTTTAAAAAGGACACTAATTAGACATGAATTTAGCATTTGGAATCTTCTGAGTGTTCAGTGGCAGGGAAAATATTCGTACATTATAACGCAAAAATACCTTTTCACTTTTCTGAATAAAAAAAAATAATAAAGCATGAAGAACATTTTATTCTTTTGCTACAGATTTAGCCTTGGATATTCTACTGCTTCATACAAAGTGTGAAATTAGAAATTCTATATTTAAGAAACCTCTATAAAAAATGCCTTTCCTTTGTAATGTTGCACTAGAATTTGTGATGAAGAAAAAGGTGAGAGCAAAAGATGTCAAGGACCGGATGAGACGAGACAGGCAAGCCAGCAGGACGAAAAACAAATGTCCTTCGGGTCTCTGGAGTCACAATGAGGAAATGACACTCAGCAGGTGCACAGAGAAAAGAGAATGGAGGAGAGAATAACACCATGCGGAGGGCGAAGAGACAAAAAGCCTTGAATATGTTGCTGTCTTTGAAGGAAGCTTATGGTTACAGAAAAATCACAGTGACAAAATTCCATCTGAGAGACGGAGAGATGTGAGAATCATTCTGAGAAACTGGCAATTCAATTAAGAAGTAGCACACGAGAGGGAGTGCTGCTGTACCGAATATCAGCACGGCTATGATTCGGTCGTTGCTAATCGCAACCATGCTGATATTCAGATTTTGACCACATACCTTCCGTAGTGTAAACGCTAACGTGTCCCGATGTGTCCCCAACACGGACATAACAGGAAAATGCTGGACGAAGTGGTTGTTTTGGTAACAGCGCGACATGTTGGAAAAAAATATAGCAGTGTTGAACATGGATGGAATGCAGGAAAATAATGAAGGTATGTTGCATGTTTAACGTGTTAACATAACTGCACGGGGACCTAGCGGAAGTGATGAAGGCAGTAACAAAAACTGAACAAAAGTGGTCAGCTGGAAACGTTGGAGACTCATGATAGAGACAGGTGTAAACAGCGATGTGTCTCCGCACGTCGGACAATTGAGTGGCACATAATTCAATATAGTTTAACATAAAGTCTGTTCTGTCTCAGCTGAGGCACTGAGGGAGATTTTAGTGCAAGATTGTTGGTGGTAATTTAAGTTCTTCACCATTGTCGCAGAACCGCTCATGTCAACAGCAGTCCAACGCCATCTGCACAGTTCTAGGTGTGTGTTGAGGCAGTTCATATGGTGCCGTCCTCAACAGGAGCAAGTGGCTTCCAAGTGATGACTCCAACCAGGAGTAGGACATCAGGATGGATCAGGCACGTCCGGAAAGCAGAAGGGGTCAGGATCACTGGAGTCTCAGGAGTAGCATGTGCAGCTCGACAGAGAGAGAGAGAGAGAGAGAGAGAGAGAGAGAGAGATTGGAGACAGATGGACGGATGGACAGATTGTTAGGTATGCTCATTGCCATGTAATGGTTAAGAACAGTGTTTATCGTGTGCTGAGTGCAAGGTGTGGCTTCTGCTTGGTTGGAATGAAAACCAGCACCCACAATGGCCTTTTCCGGAGAGATTGGACACCTCTGCCTTAAGCAAAATATCAGCACTCTTGGAACGCTGCTTGACCAATCAGATTCGTGGACTGGAACTAACTGTCGTATAATTGATATTATACAACAGTGCTGCTGAATTCTAGTTTCTGATTGGTCAGAATATGTTGGGGGTTTTTCTTCTTTCTGCCAGCAGTACAGCAACAACCACAGGTTTAAATTAAGGTGCTGGTCGTAATGCGTCATTGTTTCTATATTAGCGTTAATAGCATACGCTCTGAATAAAATGAGGACATGTTCATCTTGTGACGTTTTCCATAAGGAGATGTGTTTATGTAAGGAGTCTCCAGTGTTAGAGCTTAAAGGTAAAGCTGGAGCTTTACGTTTTCTGACATCTTAAGGACAGAGGAGTTTATGCGTCTTTGCGATTTCTCTGTAACATGACAAGCTGCTTCTTTAACTTCTATATAGAGAAGAAAGAGAGGCTGGCGATGGAACGACTGTTTATAGCTGCTGTAATGTAAGTTAAAACAGGAACTAACTTCTTTTGCAGGCATTCTACAACGTTAAATGGATAAAAGTATAATGTCATTCTTTTCATAAATAAAACTATTGTAACCTTTGGCAACTTTGCCGTCGTAGAAGAGCAACAAAAACATCAAATATTTGTCAGCTGAGGACACACTGTGTCCAATTTATCCATGCTTTCTTGTTCTCTTCAAATTGCTGTGAGTGCTTTCCATCAAGACGGCGTGTCTGGAAACGTTCCTCACGTGAAGGTCTGGTGGGAATTTGCATTTTCACCATCTTTGAGAGAGAGAGTGCACGAACAAATGGACATTAACTGGTTAATATTTAATTCAGTGTATGTGAGGCTGTGTTTCTGAAGGGTGGCGAGATCGCTAATGGGGGCAGATTGGGTATCATGGCGGATATCACGAAACAGCCCCTGGGAGAGCTCAGTGGCTCCATTAATGTCTTTTTTCTAAAGGAGATGCCACATGGAGACACGCTGTCCAGCTATTGACCACTCACTGGAGAAACGGCGGTTTGGGTTGGTAGCACATTTATTAAAGAAAATCTGAATAGTCGTTCACACACTAGGAGAAACCTTAACCATAACTGTTCCACCACAAATTTACATTCACTTATTTAATTATGACATCATGCAGTGTGTCATCCATTATATGAGGACTAACACACTGACCGGCTGTGCTATGCTAGAAAATTAATCCATGCTTGCCGATTCCGGAACTCACCACTAGTGTGGAATAAATTTCTTTTATTGTTTTAATGATCCATTACTCATTCGTTTACTTTCTCTTTCAGCATCAATACAGCGACAGGAATAACATGGCTGCTCCTAAGGGGCGCTGTTGCTGTGTAGCTTCTTCGGTTTAATGGAATTATTTCTGAAAATTCAATATTCTACCGCATAACGGAATTAAATTAACCATCTGTGCCAGCATAGTCAGCTATCAGCAGCCAATCATATTAAAGCATTGTTGGTTACACCAATGAAATCAATGAAAATCGCAAAGAGGCGGGACTTACCGCATCACTGATTTGTGTGTAGTGTGGTGTAGCTCATTCATTCTGTTCTTGACACCACCATGATGGGTTTTTTGTCTTAATAATCCAAATAAAAGTAATGGGTGAAATATTGAGTGAGTATTGGAGACGAATGCCAGATAAATGCTTGAAATATTGTCAGAGCTGCTGTTGTAGAAGATTAATCACCACCTTCTGACCAACCAGAACACCAGTATGGTATAAATAGTAATATATATGTATAATATATAGCAAGAGGAGTAGCTGCAGTGCACTTTGGTAAGAAGTGTAAGAAGTCGAGAAGTAGTGCATGAAGTTTTTGAGAAAGAGAACATTTCAGCTATTTTTAACCCGTCTACATTTACAAGTGGTCCATCATTTACAGGATTCACCTGCACATGACTGGCGAAAAATGCTGATGTGGAAAAATGGCGAAATAGCCGAGTTCGTTTCAGAGACTGTGCGCAATAAAGCCTCTCGCGAATCCTGACCAAATGGAAAACACAAACACTTTAGGTTTATTTTTTCCGTTTGTGGCGAGGTAGATCCATATGCTTTTTTTTTTTCTGAGCAGCTGAAATGATTTGCTTGCTCTCCGAGAGAATGTGCATGATGACTGTTTTTATTGAGTCAGATGTTCCATTAGATGGGAAGTGAGTGGCGCTAACGGCGGCTCGGAGCAGTAGTGATGTGCTTTTTGCCAGACCTCACACCACGGTCATTAGTGAACCTTGGAGACTCACTGTCTCTCTGTGACCGCAATTAGAAAGACAAAATGTCACTTATTGCGAACTTTCTGACCACATGCTGTTAATATTAACCAGGACAGGAGAATGGAAGTTAGCAGACATAGATATTTAAGATCCTTTCAATGGATCTCTGGATATTCATGAGCCATATTTGTGCTCGTAGCAAATCACAGGTTTATATTAATATATAATAATTAATAATTATAATGTCATATCGTTTCTTTAGTAACAGCTCATGCACAGCGACAGATTTAACACATAATCGTTGATATGGTGACGTTTTCTTCGAGGAGACGTGTACAGTGTGTAACATTTATGGAAGGAGTCTCCAGTGTCAGTGCTTTGTAACAGACAGAGGCAAAGCTGTCACATCTTCAGAACAGAGGAGTTCCTGCTCTCTGGTTCAGTTCCAGCTTTAACTTTTGGAAAGCGAGGTTGGAATGATGCTAGAATGCAAATTGTTAAAAAAAAATGTTTTTGTTTACGTACGATGCAGTCTTGGTGGATCGACTGCATTAGCGAAAATGAGAGCAGTGGGGAAGTTTGATTATCTTTTCTTTTCTTTCTTTTTTTTATTGATCTGTTCAAAATGACCTAGATGAGTAAAAACCTTCTCCATCTCTTTCAGTATTATGCCTCTTCAAATACACTTTTCCCCAGATACCTCCATTTCTGTGGATCTAAATCATCAGGAAATCAAGATGTCCTAGCCGAAGGGTTTTATCATCGCACGCTGAACAAATGTAAAACACCTTTTTTTGCCATGTTGGTATTATCACAGAGATTTATTGCTCGAAATTGACAATAGAGCTGGTGTTTGCCTCCAGACTTAGATAAGAGCCTTGGCCAGGTTTTAAGATAAGGAGCCTATTGAAGCAGGCACATTCACGGATACGGGAGACCTCAGGGGAGGGTCTGAGCTCCTGCCCTTCTGCCCTCACGCTCTACAAGAACCCTCTTGGCTGGTGTGTATAATAATTGTATTTTATATAAAGCTTCATGAAGCAAAGATACTCGCCTGGAGTGCAGTCGCGAGCTCGGTGACGGAGACCTCGACCCGGGCTGTGGGGTTGTGTAAGATCTGCCAGTTAGGTCACTAATGGGAGAAGCAGCTACAGTATCGACCTTTCCGATACTTTCTCAGGGAAAATACAGTTCCCTTACAGGTTCTCACCAAAACAGTGAATGTGGAAGTTTAGAAATGTGCACAAAAACAATAATATATGTATAAAAAATAAAAATCAAATTGGGTTTTACATGGTCGACTTTTCCATCTATACTACTTAGCATACTAGCTAAGTTAGCATGCCGGCATGACACTGTACATAGATGTTTAGTACACAGGTTGGATGTGGTGTTAACGCTGTACAAAGATGTTAGGCGCAGATGTTATGCATTGTTACACGTTGTAGATAATTGTGAAACACTCTACATAAATGCTGCGCCTTGCAGATGAAAGTTACACACTGTACGTAAATGTTACGCACTGTATCACCTGATTTGTCCTGACATGACTATGAAGGAAAATCCAGAGCTCTCTCTCCCTCGCCAGCTGCTCTTTTACGCACATAAAATAGTAAGTTCTTCCCATTAAAAGTTAAACAAGAGTCACTGAAATCACAAGTCCATCATTTGGAAATTTGCAGATTTCACCCTTCAGTCAACTAAACCCGTACTCCTGGTCTAATCCCCGGCGTCTCTCTGCGTCCCTTTAGCACAGCGCACTACAGTAATATGGCAGGCTCTATTACCCTGTAAGTTCCCCTTCCAAGCCACCGTGTCTTTAATTTCACGCTTTGTTAATGTCCTCCGTCCTCCTCATGTCCTGCTCGATGCCCTCCGTGAGGAAAGAAGGGATCGTATCCGGCACTCTGCGGCCTCTGGCTTCACTGTACCTCGGGGAGCCGTCGTTCCCTTTCTGTCCAGATGTTGCAGTAAAACAGTACCGCAGTGCTCCCTCATCAGGACGCATCCTTCAGCCTGTTGGAGCATCAATAACTGGTGTATTGATGGCAGTTTATTCTGTTTTAATCTTCCCATCATCACTTTAAAGCCAGTGTCCACAAATACGCTGAGGTATAATTACGCATTTGGCTCTCAGTTAAAGGTATTCAGGGTTGAGTTCAGCACCCAGTGAGGATTTAATACTGAAATTACACACGGCAATAACCGACTCTACTATGATCTGCAAATCTGCAACCGCAGCCTCTTTATATGTCCGAACAGATTCCCAACGGAGTCATCTTATTTCTACATTGGCTATGTTTTGTCACTGTTGAACCTTACTGCCTTCTACTGGATTCTAAGATGTATGGCATTGGTGAGTGCAGACCTCCGCCAAGACCAAATGTATTGGCTTTAGCGAGGAGCAGCGCTAACCCCAACATCTCAGTCTGGCTTGCCATCCAGGACCAACATTAAAAATGTAAGTAAATAAGACTGTGATATGAGCCTATTAATGAATTAATCGTATACCTTTAAACTCCATGAAAAGCTTTTTCCTGCTCAAAGGACATCAGACGAGACGCAGCTTAATCAGAAATGTTGTTTATCTTGTTGGATGAAGTTATGAATGAACTTCTCTGTAAGTGTAACAGATGAGTAGGATTGAGAACCGAACGTCGGTTCCAAATTCGAACAGATAAGAAAATACCCAAATATTTTTTGAATTTTGGTTCTGCTTATCGGTTCTTAAACACTACACATCCGCAAGCACGTGCGTGGCTGTCTGCCAGGACCTGTTTTAGGTGAATACGTCATGCATCAAGGCGCAGCAGCCATTTGCTTGGACGCAAGCGAGCATGTGTGATAACAGTGTGAAAGAGACAGTGAACGGTCAAAAGTGTTCTACTTTTTTCCCCTCCAAACTGTTCAGAGGGCCTCGTAACATCTCGGGCCTTCAGACTGAGTATGCGTTAGAACAAAGAAGAACGAAAATGAGACGATCCCCTCCTGTCGGGGGAACAAAGGAAATAAAGGAGTCTGGGATCTGCTTCGGGGGTCTCGTTGCGAGTAACTCGATCACTTTGTGGATGAAGCTGGGGGTCTCTGGCATGAGCTCATTGATCTGCAGTGGAGGGGCGAGAGGATCGGCAGGCGACAGACTTTCCAACCGGCACACAGGGGAGAGGAACGCTGAGACAGAATTACACACAGCCCGAGTCAGAGCTGGAACTGAATCACAGATTCCTGCTGTGATAAAAACCCATGATCACAGTTTTCAATAAATAAAATAAACGCTTTAGATTTACAGCAGCCGTGTTCGCGGGGGCGAAGATTAGTTTATGCTGGGATCAGACTACACAAATTCAGCCTGATTTTGAAATGATTATGTCGTGGCTGACAAATTTACTGCATCAGGCCTGAGTATGAACGTCGGGAACGACAAATTGGCCTCGTAGCGTGATATAATCTAAAAGCAGCGATTGTGGTGTCTGGGACGCCCCACGACACCCTGACGAAAAGTCTAGCGAGTCAGAATTTTATTGTATTTTCTTCTTCCTCCTACAACGTGCTCCTTGACGTTCCTTCTGTAGCCGTGACGCGGCGACCCTCGTGAAGGACAAAAATATCATGCAGCCTGATTCTGGGATTAAGGGAACTTTAGATACAGCTCCACCCTGACACCACATTCTGAAGGGTTTTATTCCTCTTATAAGTACCACAGCAGTTTACCAACAATCCCAACTTTTATTTATTCATCAACAACATGTACTATTTATCTGCTTATACTTACATTTAATGCTGCGGAACACTGATGAAATGAGGAAGTTCCTGTTCTCACATACTTTATGGCAGCTTTATACAGATAGATAGATAGATAGATAGATAGATAGATAGAGGATGGAGGGAGATAATTAGGCAGAGAGAGAGACAGACAGACAGCGAGACACAAATAAAAACGGACAAATAGATTGATAAATAGACAGACAAACAGACAGGTGTCCAAAACGGACAGCAGGCAGACAAACAGCTACCTAGCTAGATGGACAGACAGACAGGAGCTGAACAAAACCTAAACTAAAACTACATATAAAAAGGTGGTCACAATCACTAATGCACAGGAAATGAAATCAGATAAAAATAAATAAATAAATAAATAAATAAACAACCCTGAATATATATGATGTATAAGCGAGTTGGAGGAATGTGCGAGTGATGTTAGATGCATTACACATTAGGCCTCCATCTGTTCCTGATTAGTCACGAAGCAGAGGATTATGGGATTTACACCGGAGTAATTATCTCAAACCCAGTGACACAGTGACACACATAACACACAGGATACGTCAATGACGAGTGGCGTGATGATCGACACTCCAGCTAATCACACCACAGGCATCTGATTTCTAAAACAAGAAATCACTTTCGAGGCAGAAATCAGTAAACCGAGGAATTTTCTTCAAATAAACACACAGTCTAGTGACTAATTCAGCATCGGTGAGTTTATTACAGGATGACCATCATTCCTCTAAGAGATGCGGTGATTCTGTACCACGACGGTCCTCTAATGATAAGAACAGTACTGTGTACCACGCTGCTTACGTGTTACGCTCGTGCGAAACACAATCATTCTTCAAAGTTTTTAATAGAAAGCTTTTGTTTGCTTTCTATTAGAAAGTTTTGTTTATGTTTTCACTTCGCTGCTAGTGTATTTGTAGCTGTCCTGCGAGTTTGGCTTCATCACGAAGTCCTGCTATTGGTGGATTGTAGACAAACATCGTAACAGCGCTCACACTCTGAGATATTAATGCGTAAAGCTTCTTACGCTGACAGAACAGCCGTCGTTGCTTCCGATCGCACTAAATCCTTCACTTACTAAGTTCTCAGCTCACGAACGAACAATTTTACGACGTTTGACCTGTTCGTACTTACGTTATAGTAGCTAATACATTAGCCTTCCCTCACCCTCACAACTCCCTCTAGAGGTTAATAAGATAAAACACGTTTAAAAAACTGTAAACTCTACGACTCTGTCCTGAAGATGCAAATCCTAAACAATAAACGTTTCCGTCACCATATCAACGATTACGTGCATTTTTTAAATCCGGTTATTATTAGTAGAGCTTCCTCTGTCAGTGGATGAGCTGTTACTATAGCAACGGTAACAATAACTGAGGACCGGAATAACTGATGGTCCTAAAGGATGTAAATGAATATAAATGAATGTAAACGTCACTTCCAATCTGGTTTGTTAAACTTTTTAATTTGAAAAAAAAAAAGATGTAATGAGGAAGTTGGAGACGTAACGCCAGCCACCGAAAACGTCTTAATTAGGATGAATGACGGAGCTGATGATGATAAAACAGGACGAGAGAAACGGGCGATCCATCAACATGTCATGCTTCCGCAAAATAAATGTTTCCTGTCATGAGATTTTCAAGCTGATGTCTTTTTTTTTTTCCGGTCTATAATTGGGGCAGCTAATAAACCTTGAACGTAGCGTTTAGCATCCAGTGAGCTCTGTTATTAATAAACTTAGATTAACTGTGACTCCTTGCAAAGCCGTTGGATTTTTTTTTTTTCCTTCGTTTTGTATTGTCAACTTTTTAATGTATGGCTGAGGAATAATAAAATGCAAACCGTGAGAAATGAAAGTTTTCCCTGGTGCAAGTCCGGGTCCTGCTCCTGCATTTTCCAGCCTTTTAAAGCGTTTATTCATGACAAACACTGTGACATGCCGACAGAAGATGGGAGCTCGGCTATTGTTTGAGATCCCAGCGTGCCTCCTGTTGCCTGGAAACCAGCCGTAATGACCCAGTTCTCCCCTCCTTCCCCTCTTTTTTCCCCCCAATTCCTCACCTTCTCTCTCGCCCACTTTTGTAAACAGTGCCACATTCTTCGACTTAGTTTCAAGTTGTCTAACACTGTCTGCGTTTAGATATTTAACGAGCGCGAGTCTGAGCAGGCCTGACATCACTGTAGAGGCTCTTGCTGAAGTCTCTGCTAAGATTTTTGTCAACGGAATCCAAGACAAAAATTTGCAGCTGTACAGGAGCTCTTTTCTGCAGTGAAACAAGCCCTGCGCTTCTCCACCAAACTAACTGATATACAGTAGCTAGCTAACACACGTTATTAAAAATCCACTCGCTAACATTATAAAGAGCGAGCGTAGAAGCGTCGGGCTGCGTTCACATTAGTCTTCAGTTCTGATTTTTTGCTCAGATCACATTCTTTTTCACATTCAGATCACACGCTATTTTGCTATTAGTTTTTTTGCCCAGGAGTGTGTGTGTGGCATTTCGCTCTGGAGGACAAACAGTTGGTCAGCTGAAGCTCTCCTCCACTGCTGTGTTCTGATGATTTGTGCAACCGTTTTGAAAAATGCTACCGATAAACTCAATCTTAGCCATAGCCCTTAACTGAACCCTGACTTAAAGTTAACCCTAAAATCTTAACCTTAAACCTAACTACGTAGCATGCCTCGACACGTAGCACAGACGGACAGAACGACAAGCTCGGCACATGCGTACAGGCGCAGACACACATGAACTCCATCTGAGCTTCTCATTCAGGTCACATGACCACGAATCAGACACGCATTGGATTTGTAAAATCACTGACAGACACAGACACTGATTTGTAAAGACAGCACACAGGCCTGGAAAGATCAGATCGTTAAGGGAAACAAATCAGATTTGAGTCCCTTCAGCTTGGCAGTGTGAATGTAGCCCAAGTGCTACAGCAGTTAAACCGGGGAAACGTAAACAGACAGAAATGAGACGTTCTGTGGCGAGTCTCATACTCAGAATTGACATATATTAAAAAAAAAAAAAAAAACACGTTCTGGAAAAAATAAACCCAGAAGTTTAGCGTGGTTTCATGTTTAGCATCTTTTTCACTCTTGTCACACCCGTGTTACATTTTGCTGTGTTTCTTCTTCACCTACGTGACACTGGATTTATAAAGTTCTGCGTAGGGCAAGGTTTACTGTTTCTTTCGACTCATCGGGGAGTGTCTTTGAACTCGCCACAGCTATCCAGAACAAATAGCATTCATAAAAACCTCATTTGCATATCGACGTGATTCATGTGACAATTATTCACATGCTATAAATCATGTCGCCTTGTTTTGCGCACGCAATTTATTCCCCTTTAGCGGTGTTATTATGCATCTCGGTAAATCAGGGCCCGAGCGTATTAGCGAACAGGCCTGACAGTGATGACGCTCCAGTGCTAATGTTAACCGCACACATGCTATTTATGTGCTAAACTTAGCCAGCAATAGATTACAACCTGACTTCAGTGTGTACTGTATGATTCACTGTGCAACTTCGATTGTAATGTAATAATGTCCTAAAACAAACCTCTCATTCCACATGGGAATGTATTGATATAAAAGCAGAAGACTCAGGCAAGGTGACCCGTGTGTGTGTGTGTGTGTGTGTGTGTGTGTGTGTGTGTGAGCCGTCGCTGTCGGGTCCTCACAGGAACATATTTGTCATCAGCGTTGCTCTCGTGTGCAGTTACGAGCAGTCAGTAATCTGCTCTGCTAGTCCGGGTCGATTGCCAACGCTCCATATATCATTTTCACAAGCAATCGTCTACACGACGCTCACACCTGAAGGGAAACTCGTCCAGATGTTTAAAGGCAGTTTTTTAGGTGGCTTCTTGGTACTTGTGGTGTTTACGAACGTGTTTGCTGCAGAAGAAGCTTCAGGCGTGATTATAGAGATTATATGGCTTTTGCTGATTTTGAAAATGATGCTTCAGTACATCCTGGATTTTAGAAAATTTATTAGTTTCATAGAAAATGTAAAGTCTTGTAAAAGTCACGCTTGGCTGAAGTGTCAATGCTGGTCTACGTACACGAGATCGAAAAGTAGGAACCGTTTTTCGTTAATGATGACATAAACGATGATGTAGCTGATATAAATCACAGTACTATGTTTCTGTCTATAAATATAAACATAAATATAAACACGGCCGCTGACGACACTTGGAGCTGTTTAGGCACACGGGGAAAAAACTGGACTGATGCTTTAATAAACGGAAGCAAGATCAAACGTTAACACTTGTACATCATCTTCAGAATTTCCCCATAGCTGTACATGACGAGAAAACCTTCCTCCGTTGACATTTTCTTTAACATTGATGGAAATTCGTTTTAAAATTGGTGAAATGGTTGAATGCAAAACTAGCCTGTTTTTTTTATTCTCCTGGCCAAGGTTCATTACCTTTTTGTTAAACGTCTGTATCGTAATAATATGCTGCGATTTTTAATGCATTTTTAAAATGGCAAGTTTAATAAGCGATAATTACATACAAATCGTGCTATTCAACCAGAAATATGTTTCATCGTTATTATTTATCATGGGAAAGTTGATAAAATGTCGTTTTCCCAGGCTGCATGTCAAGCACATTGAATACCAGCAGATTTATTTCCTATTTTGTACCATTATATTATTCTAAAGCAAATATATTACTAATAATCCAATTTCTAGTGATTTTAATCAGTATAATTCTCCTAAAATTGTCATAAATTCACAGATTTAATAAGATCTTGGTTTTTTTTTTTTTTTTAGAAGATTTAAAGAAATCATCATTCTTGCAGCGTTAATATGAATAAAATAATATCTCAGTTGAGCCGTAATGATCACTGAGGACTTTTTCTTTTCAAGCTTTCAAGTGAAGCTTTGATATATTCATTACAGAAATGTTCCACTAGTCCTTAGTGAAATATTTATGCAATGCTTATGAATGTGATGTGAAGTCCTAATGTAAGTACGCTACAGAGACAAACGCCTGCTACGTAAAAAAAAAAAAAAAAAAAGTTTTATTAGCTAAAAATCTGAACATTTTCTGGCCTGTTCTCTTCACGCTTCTATGTTCTCATTGTTTTGTGCAAGTGACACTTTTTCAATTTACGTCCAACATCGCACTTTTGTGGTATTTCAGGGATTTTGACTCTGGTGTTGACTACAGGACGACCGCTTCTGCTTTTCTGAGTCTCACTTCCTCTTTAAAAGTGTCCCTGGCAGTTTTCTCGCTGCTGCCTGCTTTCAGATTGTTTATTAGGCATGTGGATTTCTGAAAAGCCGTCTTGTGACGATGACTGGGGCTACAAATAGAATAAAAAATAATAAGCATTATTTAAGTAGCATCTTTCACATGTAAAAATCAAAAATAAAAAAAGCATGTCGGTGCGCTTGATGAGGAAATTTAAAAGACAATAAGAAGTTGTACAGGACGATATGAGAAGAAGAATAAAAAAAAGATATTAAAACAACAAGCATAAAAGCACCTGGAAAAGGAAATGAAAAAGGAAATCGTATGAAACCGTTTGAAATGAAAAAGAAAAGCAAGAAATAATAAGAATAGATTTGAAACTGAAATAGAAAATGAATAAGCAGCTTCGCTCTCGGATCATCACACACACACACACACACACACACACACACACAGGTGAAGGATAACAGGGTACTTATAGGTCAGACTTTCTATTAGATCATGATTCTTTTGAATCAGAGAGGAATTGGTTTGTTTTCTACTTTGTAAAATCTGTTTCACTTTTATTAAAAATCCTGCCATCAAGCCCTCTTCAGAGAAGAATCTAGATATAAAGGTAAAATTTTATGGACTGGTAAAGCCACCAAGACACGAAGGTTAAAAAAGAAAAGAAAACTACACTGGGAACAAAACCCAAAATAAATTAGCTGAGGAGTGTGGGAAAAGGGGCGGGGCTTTCCGGCCCTGACTTCCAGGACATACTGTACTTTCAGTTCCGTTTAAAAGTTTACATGGGAAAAACGATGGCGTAAAACCCACACCAGGCGTGATTTCGTCAAAAATCAATTGTGTTCGCATCGCATTACTCAGTAACGCTTACAGAAATAAGCACATCCCGTTCTTGGTTAAAATGTTTATTACTGTTGTTGAAAATTCAGTGAAAATTAAATACTTTCACAAGCACTCTTCTGTATGATGAGATGGGCAGAGGTAAAAACAAATCCCGGCTGTTAATGAAGTGCTCTTGTTACGTGAATACCTGCATAACAGATTCCATCGTGTTAATTACGCTTCCTGGAAATACATTTTCCTCTCCATCAGCGCTGCCTCTGGGGCGGGCCGGGGTTAATGGAGGGCCACTTTAACGACGCGACTGAAATGACTAAAAAACAGCCAGCATTCAGCATCAGAAGATCAAGAGACGTGGCTACAGGTGACGTGGTTCTATATTAATATATAAGAATCATTTGTGCTTTCTCAGTTCAGAGTCACACTGTTTTGATGCAGTTCTTTACGTTATCACGTTGAAGGATCGACTCAAGTGTCAATTTCAGGCGGCTCTAGAAGTGAGTTTTACCCAGAAGGCATTGCAAAAGGATGAAAAACATACCTCATGTACAGTATTGCTCCAACATCTCTGTTTGTACATGACAGCCAATCAAACTGCACTGCTTTGTTTAGAATTCTGGATTCTGATTGGTCAGAAGCTGTCGATTCAATTTATATCGATTATAAGTGCTTTCAGAGTGGAAGAACTTTTTCATAGTTCTTAGAACTGTTGGAGGAAGTTCCTCTTTTTTTTTGCATGTCCGGATTGCAGGAACTGAAGAGGATTGTAGTTCTTAGAACAACATTGTGTAGCTCCTACTTCAGGGCAGGTACTCTCCCAGGACTAGAGGAACCATGAGGGATGTACTGTAAGTGCACGGTGATTGGTTGAGCACGTGAGCTAAGGCAGCACCGGCAACTACCATTTTTTTGAACATCCGTGTAAAACGTTATCCGAGTAAAGAACAGCTATTAACATTAGCATTAAAAAATGGTCGATGTTGCTATAACAACCGTCGACTGGCTTACATCATTTCAGCGTTCCTACCGGCAGTGTGAACGCAAAGAGGAAAAAAATGCCTTTGAATGTGTGTAGTTCTCAGGGAAGCTCCCCAGTGGGTAGTTCCTCTCAATGAGTCCCTAGAACTGTTTGGCCTGACAGCGCCTTATGCTGATTAGGTTTGAACACGTTATCGTTCCTATTGTAACGACTCATGATTTATTTACTGACACGCTGTTATGAGAAACTAATCAATGTTGGGTGGTAACAGTAACTCTATCACGCCACTCCATCACTGATTATTTTCCTAACACAGCGCCACATAGTTGATGAAAAGAGGCTGATTTAAATCTGCATCTTTGAGGAACCTTTTCAACATCACTGTCTGGGATTCTCCAGGAACCGTTCACTCAGAGGAAGTGGTTCTGGTGCCAGGAGCGCTGTCAGAAACGTATATACTTTGTGATGCAGAGAACCAGTTGTCAGGTTTGCTTTCTGAGCCGGAGGTGGAAAGGTCAAGAGCGGTAAAAAAAAAAAAAAGTCTGTACACATGAACATCAAAGGGCAGCGAGCAAGAAAACCGGCTTTCAGCTCAAGGGCTGCACGTCAGAAATGATAATGTGTTTCTGCTCATTCTTTCCGTCACTGTTAGAGTCTGAGAGCTGAAATTTTTATCTTTTTAAAAAACATTTGATAAATCTTGTCAGGTGCTATCTAACTGGCTAATGCTAGCCGAGAAAATGATGAATATTTATGAATATAATTTATGAATCCTCTAAGAAATTCTGTCTTTGCTGATTTGCTAATGTTAGCTAGTTAGCTAGCTTTAGCAGTGACGATAGCTAGAGATAGCTAACCGTGTTACTTGAGCATTTGTGTATCTACAGAAATAAAAAATGAAGCCTATTAGAAATCCTCTCCTGATTAGCTGATATTAGCTACCTGCCTAGTTTTAGTGGTGAAGATTGTGAACCTTTATGAATATGACTTAAAAGTTAGCACATGTTAGCTAACTGGCTAGGGCTATCAATTATTGGACATTTATGAACATGAAGTGAATCTTGTCAGAATTAGCTAATGTAAGCTAGTTAGCTAGCTTTAGCTGTGAAGCATGTGAAGATTTAGGAATTCAAATTTAAATATATGGCAAAAACAGGAATCATGTCAGTTTTGTTATGTCAGGATTAGCTAGTACTAGCTAGCTGCCTAGCTTTAGCAGTGGGGATTGTGAACATTTATTATGAATGTGACGTAAAATCCTTATAGAATTCGCGTCAGGTTAGCACGTTAGCTACTAGCAGAGAAAACGAGACATTTATGAACATGTCATGTCATTAATCCTCTCAGGATTTGCTAATATTAGCTAATTAGCTAGCTTTAGCGGCGAAGCTTGTGGGAAATGTATTAATTCTTGAGCATAACAAAAATCATGCCAAATTAGCTAGCTGTTAAATTTTAGCTAGGTGAAACGTGTGTGAACGTTTATGTATAGACATAAACGTCTTCTTAGAAAGTCTCTCTGGATTAGCTAACGCTAGCTACCTTTAGCGGTGAAGACTGTGAAATTGTATGTATTTATTAAAATGACTTAAAAATCCTTAGCTAGCAAGCAGGCTACTGCTAGCAGTAAACAGTTAAAATATGACCTTAATGTTAATAACCGTAATATGACCTCTATCACAACTACAGGAAAAATCCACAGTTGAAGTTTACAAAATGAGATGTGTGATCAAAGTCAGGACTTTTTCAGGTTTTCTTCATAACTCACTCACATAAACGTACACAGATTGCTTCTCTTTGAATACTCTACACGTCAGACTGACCGCATTTAGCATCACACAGTTATTTGGAGCTAATTAGCTGGTAATTAACTTAATTAGTAAGGTCCCCATTGAGGTAAGTGGATGACAGCCACTGATCAGTGAAGCTGTCAAAAGAACCCCATTCATTCTTTCATTCTTTTTTCTTCCTTTCTACTTTGAGGAGTCTTTTTCCTAGCCCAGATGAATCACCGTCTGCAGTTAGTACCTCTATGAAACTTCGTTAGGATTGAAAAAAGTTATGCATATTTACGTCCACTTACTTTTCAATCGCGTCCGAACAGAAATTCTTAGTAAACAGGTTCAAGTTTCTGAAACTTGGAGCTATAAAACTGCCGTAACGGGCTGAAGCAAGGAAAACAGATAAATTCACGAACGAGGCGCAAGATGGGGTTTCCTGAGTATGATGTCATCAGGATTCCCAAGGTTTCCCATCCGCTAACAAACGGGAGGTGATTTTTGAAGGGTTCACTTTGTAAACCTCGATCGCAGCGCTCAGGGAACAAAATGGCCGCTGCGCTTGTTTCCCCCCAACATATCTAAAGTTAGATGAGAAGATTTAAGCATCAATGAGGATGGTTTTAAAAAGCTCTCAGAACTACTAGCACATTAGTCTTTTGAGCTAACTTACTAGCCATTTGCAGGGAAGATTATGAATTTTTATATCCTGTAAGAAACCCAGTCATTTTATCTCCTGCTATCCAGTGTTGTTGAAATGTTTTTGACTTTGCCTTTAAAAATATCAAGCTAGGTAGCTAATGTTAAAAGATTTTAAACATTTATTAACAAATTTTTTTAAAAACTTCAAGTTCATGTTAGCTTGCTGATTAACAAACGTTCTGCGGGCTGCGATCTACAGATTGAAAAAAAAAAAAACAAAAAAAAAACAGAAGGAATAAATTCTCTATTCTTTAATAAAATCAGTGCTTCGTCTGCGAGGGAACGGGTTAGCTCGAGGCCTGACATGTTCCTTGTAGCTCTGTGCAATCTAATTAAAGAGAACTTCTGATGTGTGTCTCGATGTCAGGGCTGATCCGAAGTTAAACATGCAAACACCTGAGATGGATCTCTCACCTCTCACTGAGCAAAAAAAAAAAAAAAAATCTCATTTTAAAACGGCGACATCTTGTTAAGGGGAAGAAATTGGGGCGGTGAGATTGATTGAAGAGCGGAGCACGGCGCACAGACTGTATTTTTAATCAGAGAACTTTGGACAGGAAACAGAAATGAAGCACATTCATTAAAGCGCACGCTATACCAGTGTCAGTGCATTGTTAATAAACCATTAATTACCAACTCATTCATTTACTTCATAGTAAATACTCTGCATTAAAAGGATAGCTTGGTGAAAATTTACATATATTCAATTCAACACTTTTCCCAAACATGTTTACTGTCCAACATTTGCTTTTTTTTTTTTTTTTTGGCTAGTGAAGCTAACAAGCAACGCAACTCTATCTCACCTAAAATCTTCAAAATCTGCCACACCCCTGGCACCCTAATGGCGCCAGAACACGGAATTGCGTTCTCCATCAGAAATGATCCAATTCCAGATTGTTAAAACATTCCGTCGAAAAGCTACAGCGCTGCGAACGTGCACAAACTCCTCCCACTTCCACAATAATAAACTCCTCCCATTCATTCCAAGAAAAGGGAATAATGTGCGGCAAGATGCAAGAACACACTGACGATCCAGGTTCAGTGCTAACGAGTGCTATTGTAGCACAAGACACGCCCCCGGGGGCGGAGCATATAGAGCATGTACGGTCTAGAAAGCATTTATTTGGATTAGTGCAGGATATCAGCAAACAAATTTCCGTCTTGGAATAATGAACATATTTTCTTCTAGATAATGTCTGAAACACTACACTGATTTTGATTTCAGAGATACTTTAACGACCATTATGTTTACGCGAAATATTTACACGTTCATTACATTTGCATTGCAGTCTGCCTGCACCTCAACACTCGTGACGCACACGCGTGAATTGTATACGTGAAGACTCGGCGAGGTCATAAATGTCATAGCATGTCTGTTCGACCCACGTGCAACGGCACAGCGGGATTGGACATCATGCTACATTTCAAGTCCTGGAGTAATCTTGCAACAGAAAATGACTTCATTTTGCAGTAAATCTTTCGCTGCGCATCGGAGTGATGACGCGGCGCTCGGATGCTGAGCCGCATTTGCTTTAAATACATTCAGGGAAAGAAAAAGAAAGAAAAGAAAAGTCATCTGGCGACCATCACAGAAATCAAATGAGTCGCGGCGAGGTGATGAGAGGGCGGACGAGAGCACAGCTCGCTACCTGCACACTTAGAGTCACCCGTCATTAACCTGAGAGATATTATCTGGATCCTCTCGGGTCGGAGATGGTGAAAATCAGATCAAATAAGCCCTGGGATCTGCGGCGGAGCTCCAGGCATCTCGGTGTGATTACGGCCGCGGTGCAGAGGTTCACCGCAGCACTGCTGAGGGATTACACACGCATGGGTGGGCTTTTGGGGTTTTTTGTATTTTCAATTATCCTTTTTTCCCCAAAAATAAACCCCGTGTTCAAGGAATGATACAATGAAATTTACACCATATCCTTTTACAGATACAGATCATTGATTAGACTTATTGACGTTGGAAGTTTGTGTATTTAGTTTTGCACTGGAAATGCCTTCTCAGCCTTTTCTAAAAAAATGAGCCCAATCTTTAAATAAACACAAATAAAAAAAATGACATGTCAATGTTTATAATAAATACATGACACTGGTGCACAATCTTCATTTTATAAGCAAACTTCATCCACGTCTTGCTCTATTTTTGCTTTATAATTTGGTTTACGCTACCCACAATGCCATGCTGGCCCTATGTAGCGGCAGGTAGCTACATTGCATTCTGGGACCTCGGGTCCACTGTTTGCACCAAAGTCTGCTCTACTTCTACGCTGGATTTCTCATGAATATGACTTTGTATGTCTCTAGAACATGGTGCGTGTGAAGAACATGTGATGTCAGCCCCAGCATCACTAATCACGTCACAAATATTTCAGTTTCTGGGTGGAGAAAGCAGAACTATATTAGCCTATCATCAGCGTGGTCTTACGCTTGTAAATATGTAACAAGCAGATAAACGTTACTAACGTGGTTTGTAAAAAAAAAAAATGAACTAATTCCATCCATATTGCCACTTTTTGTTTAAAGTTGTGCAAATTTCTCATCGTCACTATAAACGTCAGGAGACGGAGCCTTGAAGTTGGCTCACTGATACCAAACTGCCTTAAATCAAATGTTTGTCCGAGATATAAGCAATGCTCCAGTGTTCAGTTAGACGGTGAGGTTTGGTGCATGTTCACAGAACACGCTGCATCTTGAAAACCAAAAGAACGGCCGAAGAAGCAGATAAAGGATTTTCAGGGAGAGGAAAGCTTCTGTTGTACAGTAAATTAGCAATATTAGCATTATTAAACGGCACCAGCCATCAAACCTCACTTCATTCTAGAGTTGATTTCTTTCCAGAATGTTCCCTTTCATCTGTTTAAAGTGCTTAAAGCTTCGGGCTCGGCCGTCCATACAGCTCTCGAAGACCTCAAAAATGATCAAAGAAGCCATTTTTCCTTCCCACACTGCAAAATTTATTGCAGGCTGAGATATCACAGGGTTCGCGCTGCCGTTAGCAGCTGTATGATGATATTCATGGCCTCTGGACGTGTGATCAGTGTTCAGCCAGATTGATTTGGTCTGATCGGATACGAGACATAATCAAAACGTAGGACTTTTTCTATTGCAGCTGGCGGGACGGAGGGCGGGGGCTCTGTTAGCCTTTCCCAAGAACAAACTGCTCATTATTATTGTAAAATCCCGTGCAAACAGGTCGTTTAGAGTCGAAACATGTACCTGTTCTGATAAACACGGAAAGAAGGAAAACAGGTGCAAATGTGCACACCAAACAAAACAAATCTTAATCCTTTCTTTGAATTTGTACTTCGCTTGGCTGATAGTCTAATCATTGTTTCACCCCTTTCTTTTATTTAAATGAATTTTAATTCATTTATATCATCATTTCCTGGAACAGATTTCCCCCTCTCGCTTTCATTATTCTCATCTACACTTTACATCCAGGCTTTTTAGTTAAAAACCTAATGAGTTTTATTGCCGATTTTATTATTATTTCATTCTGTATTGTCACGTAGCTAGATTTTTAATCATATAAGCCTAGCTTCGGTTCTTTTTTTTTTTTGACCTTCCAAATTGTTTGTGCTTTGCGTGTGAAAACTTGATTTCGTTCCGTTTTAAAACCCCACGCAATCCAAACTCCTCGTTCCAGCGCTAATGTGCTTCTGAAAATGTTCTGAATTATTAATGCAGGCGTTTGGAGATTGGTCTGATTCTAAAGATCTCTGACACACTGCCGGTAAAGTGTGTGGTGCGAGGAGGGTGTGTGTGTGGGGGGGGGAGCGGGGCAGGGGAAGGGAGTGGGCGCCGATATCCAACACCAAAAATGAAGAATTGATGAGGTTGGGTCGATTCCTGGCGTTCCCGTGAGAGGTTTTTGGAGAGGATCGGGAGTATCAGAGAGGAAATGGCAGACATCTGCGTGATGTCATGTAAAGATCAACTGCAGTCACGTGGTTTAAAGAGACTTTTTGACTGAATGTAGTTGTAGTAACATGGCAGGACATGGTTTCTGGAGCAATGTTTGCAGTTTGAGGAGGGAGAAAACCTCTCCTGATGATGTAACATGGAGGTGGAAGTGTTTTGTTTCCTTTAAGCCTGATAACATTAAGAAGCAAAAGCTAACGTGAGTTCTACCTCTACCTCTGAGGCTGAGGTGATGACGAACGGCTCTCTGGTGTCCAAAAATGCAACTGTTTTCTCTTCATTATTTCTGACACAAAGCCAAAATGTGGCTCTGAACCCGGAAAGATGCTCCGTTAAACGGAAAAAACTGAAGATGTCAGTCTGAGTGAAATCCTCCAAACGCTTTAAAGCCAAATCTTTTAATCCTTCCGGAGAACCAGAACCCGAGGCGAGAGCAACGTGACACGCCAATTAGCCCTGTGAAAAAACGTGAACGTTTCACGTTCCGGACGATTCCAGCGCTGGATCCAGCAAAGTAACGGCTTATTTCCAAAATACACCAAAATTACTGCTGAGCTGGAAATCCCTATTTCCGAAGATGACTTCGTGACATTTCCGACCTCGAGCCAGTGCTTCTGATGGGGCTGTTCAGGTTTAACAACTAAAAATGTTGAAATAATATAAACATATATACAGCATTTAAGGTTAATGAGAACCCACAATTTTTTAATTTGAAATCAAAATTATGACCTTTTTTTTTTTCATTGATTCTTTATTGATTAAATAATAATACTAAGCGCTATTAAACCAGTGTGTTATGTGTTAAACTAGTTTAACTCCAAAACAAACAAACAAAAAAAACCCAAACGCTGCAACACAAAACGCAACAATTGTCTTTGATTCACTTCCTGAGTACAGTCGATTCAGAGTCGATTCAGAGTCGATTCAGAGTCGATTGGAAATGTTCTCACCCAGCTAAAGAGCCACTTTAAAATCATTTCCTAAACACTCCAAATGTATGGATTTGTCTTCACTGTTGATGACATCATCACACAGTTTGGAAAAAACCCCAGAGACAAAGGGAATTATTATGCTTTAAACTGATATAAAACAGATAACAACACAATTACGCAGGCCGTTACGGGATGAACATGGATGAGATGTGGCGGACTTCACCATGATGAGCACTACACAATCTTCTCCAGCACTTTTTTTGCACATCGTCTGCTTTGAATGATTGCGCTTCGACTCGAGGTCTTCCCTCCCACGCAGTATTACTTTCCATAAATTAGCGCCGAGTTCAGCTCGGGGCTGGAGAGGCCTCGCAATAACACGCAACACGCCGTTCCTCATCACAAAATAAGTCTAATGCTTGTTTTATGGAAAGGAAATGATCATGCCGCAGGAGGACGATGGGATGGAAATCTGTTGCAAAAACTCAGAGGCTTTACACTTTATACTCCACGAGCTTGAAAACCCCCCCGAAAACAAATACAATTATAGAATGACAAGTAGTGATAAATAAACTGTTTCCGCTCCAACGTTGATTATTTTCTCATAACAGAACCTCTTTAAGAGATTTATTTCTCTTATTATACTGCAATTTGCCAAAAATTTAATTTTTTTTAACTACTAAACAGGAACTTTGTGTGTAGGTGATGTAGCAGAGAATAGCATAATAATAAAGAAATGAATAAAAGTACATAAAAAAATTTATAAAACAAAATTGTAATGCAAAAACTTTATTTTATTTTATTTTATTTTATTTATTAACCCCGCCCCCCCAAAAAAACCCCAAACAAACAAAAAAAAAACCCCCAAATGTAACACAAACAAATCCGTAAATTTGCTTATGGAAAAAAAATTCACACTTTGTATAATTGCATTGCGAAGTTTCAGGGAAAAATTTCACCATTTTGTTTTGGGGGCGGAGCCTTGATTGAAAGTTCTAAGATGGTGCAACAGAATAAAAAACTGCAATGCACAAAGATGCCAGTGAGGTTTGTTTATTTTTTTACAGAACAGAAAAAAAACACAATTGTATCTTGTCATTAAAATGAAAAAACTCTGAACAAATTCACTTTCGCTCCACGATAGCGATCCGTATCCATAGTAACAGAGTTTCTCTCCTTCTGAAAAACAAACAGTGATTCAAAATGTAAAAAAAAAAATGATAAGGTGTGATTTGGAACGCGATACAGTTCGATAATGCGGTTTAAGACGTGCTGTTGAGTTCCTGCGAGGCGAGACGTGCGGAGCGTGGGATTCAGAGGTGATAATTTAGCACCAGGTTTGACTGATGTTTGATGAATGAATAAAAGGATGATAGAATAAATTCTGAAGTGGAAAAAAGCCTGCGGATTAAAGATTATGGGTCGTGTGTAGGCAAGCTTGTTCAAGACGTACAGTCATGTTAGCAAAATGAGTTCTGGCCTGTGATTGGTCAGACGAGAAGGTGTTGATGAATTCTCTAGAACAGCGGCTCTGACAGTCACAGCTGTAAGTCACAGCTTTACTGCATATTAATGCGCTCCTTCTGATACGTTATCGTTTCTAGAGCAACAGCTTCTGTAAGGAGAAGTTTACGTGACATGTGCGGAAGGAGTCTCCAGTGTCAGAGGTGAAGCTGTAGCGTATCCACTTCAGCGTGGCTACAGTGTCACATCACCCTGTCGCTGATTAATTTACCACAGCAGCGTGACTCACAGTGGTTTATTCCTTACATTGTTACTACTACTAATAAATCTAATCTAGGTAAAGATGGGGTAGTGAGTTAGCCAGGTAAGAGTTAGCTAGCTAGGAGCTAGGACTGGTAAGAGCGTTGCTATGGTTACGGTGTGCACAAATCATGAGCCGCTATTTTTTTTTTTAAACATGAGCACCATAGCCAGCGAATTTTCTGAAAGTAGCCTAACTCCTTTTTCCTTACTCACACTTTCTCCCTGTCATGTCGCTTTGGCTCCGTCACCACACGTTGGCATGCTAACATGCAGAACCGGGTTCCAGGACCACCCGTTCCTCCTGCACAGCCAAACTCTCTCTCTCTCTTCCTTCCTCTCTCTCACTGTCTCTCTCGCTCTTCCTCCCTTCCTCTCTCCCTCTCACTCTGACTCTCTCTCTCTCTCTCTCCCTTTCTCTCTCTCTCAATCTCTCTTTTTACAAATGTCTCATTCTGGCTCCCGTCACACATCTCGACTCGCCAAAACCCCTCTCCCTCAAAGCCTAGATCAATGGACGTCCTAATTCAGTTTAAAAATACTTTTCCAACTTCACCTTTCAACATTTGCTAAGGGAAACGTTCTAATATTTGCCTGCCCGTTTCTCTGCCTCATTTTAACGAGCCAGAGCGGCTGGTCCGGTTCCTGAGTTGGCTCGGTGTTTTAGCTTCTTAAAATGTGGAACCAGAGCACATGTGCTCCTGAATACAAACGAAATCTCAGGTCAGTTAGAGAACTTCCAGACTTGTGTGTGTGCGCTTCGACACAGCACTTGCTCATTTGTTAAACAATTTTTTTTGCGTAATCCAAAAGTCTATTCAACGTAACGATTGTACATGTTTTTCAATTTTTTAAGATGTTTCTTATTAGTCTTAGATAACAAAGTGTTTGCTGTACGAGTCCCTGTGAATGTGCTGTTGCTATAGAGACGTTAATGTATTGGAATGATCATGTTAATATAAACCTGCGATATTTACAGCATGCGCAAAGTGCGATTACAACCAATTTCCAAAAAAAATTATAAACAAAAAAAGGATTCTTTTGTCCCTAAACAGCAGGCATGGATTTTACTGCTTTTTAAAATGGAAGCCATTTGTGACGCACGACAAAATAATCTTTTAGAAACTGATTTTAGAAATTAGAAATCAATGTGAATTCCACTGAAAGGAGCTAAAATAATGGCATAACATGGCCTCAGACTGAGAAAGACACAAATACTCGAATATACGCACTCTGACAAACATGGCAACAAAATCGAGTCCTGTTGATTTTACACTAAACAGTTTTAATCTCCAAAATATTTGTTTAAAGTGATGGATAAAAGGATAGTGTATGATGTTTCAATCACTGAATATGATCTGCTTTCCTTAATAAAGTAATATACAGTTTCAAAGGTTAGCATTTTAGCATCTTAATCGCTGCAGAGCTTCAAAATTACATAATAATTTGCTAAAATATTAAGACACATACAAACATGGCAGAAAGTGTTTTTCCCTGTGGAGGCGAGTCTGGTGCAAAACATTAGCGCTCGAGTCAGCCTCCTGCGTACTGAACTCTGCTCTGCTCTGTTTCACCGCAGCTCTTTTTCCAGTTTTTTAGTCATGTTTTTGAATCATCAATCTGTCCTTGTGTTCCTACTCTGGGAACCGTTTGAGTCAGCGATCGTGACTCAGGGAAAGTGTCTATTTCTAAAAAAATATATTTTGTTCATTTCCAGAACTGAAACTGCTGCAAGAGGGACTATTGGAGACGAGGAGTATTTTTTTTAAAAAAGTCATCACATCAATGCGGGCATCATTTCCATTCAATCTTTCCGCTTCTGGTTTGAAAATAAATGTTTGAGTTTTCATCATGGTTTGTAAAAAAAAAACGTAAGTAATGGTGCAGGTTCCGTGCAGTTATACAGATCAGGTTGTGCAGCGTTGTTCGTGTTGCTGTTGTTGGGGTTTTAAAGGGTCCACCAATAAAATCAGACCCTCGTGAAAGTGAATGATGACGAACACACGCTGCACTGAATAAAAGGAGCTTTTGTTCTGTAGCTGAGCACCTACAAGTTGACCAACAATGTATAACGTTATAGACTATCTCTTCGTGTGGTGGTGACATCTTTCCAATCGGTGGACTGCTGTAGAAGGGCGCCAATACTTTTGTCCCACAGTCAGTAAATGTTTTTTTTTTAAGTCTCGCACTAAACAGCTAAACTCCTGATTGTTTTAAATAATGGATTCTTATTATATACACTGACAGGGATCAAGTAAAGGAGTGCCAATACTTTTGTCCAAAGCAGGCAATTGTCTATAGTCAGTAGCTGTAAATGTATATTGTAGATAGACCTGATAAGCTGCTCTTAAATATCCATTATATATTTTTAAATGAATGTGTCATTTTTGTGAGAACTCACAGTATTTAACGGTAAGGAATTCTCCCACTGGATTTTAAATAGTTGATTATTTTACACACTAATAGGGATCACCTGTATAAAAACACCTGGGTAAAATTCTATCCTATGAATTTGTAAAATAAATAAATTAAACACAGCTCTTGGCGCTGTTCTTGCACTCTCTGCAGCCTTGTGTTTCTCAGTAAATCTATTTTTACCTGCCTTTTTCTCTCTTCACAACTGAAACGTCTCTCCGTATAAAGTGCAGCAGCGTCGGCCCCGTGTGTTCTGTCACTGCTGTGTTCCTCTGCTGAGCGATATCAGCACTGACAGCACAGACGCTCTTATTAAAGCCCAGGCCTTCTTCCCTCTCGCTTCTCTGCAGCCTATAAACAGACCTGTGTAGCACCGGGGCGTTTATTGTACATTCCTCTTTCGTTTATTTCATTATTCCTTGAGGACGGAATTTGCCGACTCTATGACTGTCCTGAAAACGTACTGTTTAAAGGTAGAATGCGTGTCACTGAGGATACACATTTACATAACATGTAAGAAAGGAACCTCTAGCTAAATTCTGCATTCTGATTAATTTTCTATAACAGTAGCTCAAACAGTAGTGCAGCTGCTCCATAAAACACTGCTTTGTTTTAATGCGGTCTTTATCGTGATGCTAATACGTTATCGTTTCTGTAGTAACAGCTCATTCACAGGGACGACGACGTGGGGATAAATCGCGGTTTAAATTAATGACGATTTGAATTGGTGGAATTAAAAATGAACTGCGATTAATCTGTTTTTCCTAGCTGTAATTGCATTATTTAGAAAGCTGAGGGCGCAATAATGTACAATAGTGGGAATACATGTGACATCAC
This sequence comes from Notoglanidium macrostoma, assembly GCA_030068235.1. NCBI lineage: Eukaryota > Metazoa > Chordata > Actinopteri > Siluriformes > Auchenoglanididae > Notoglanidium > Notoglanidium macrostoma. The sequence goes on from JAQQZR010000018.1 coordinate 16,328,871, forward strand.
CGTAGGTGGAAGTAACACACAAAAACCGATCTGAAAAGAATTTTTGTGTGATTACATTTACAAACCTAGGGTCAACAAGAAAGCAAAGACAATGGAGGGAGTTGTTTTATATTTAAGCTTTTTTTATTTTTATTAAAAGCAATATCTTAGTTATTAGGCTGTTATATTTTACTCTCCAACTTTTACAATGTTTGTAAATAATTACTGTTGGTTGTTTAAAAAATTTAAAGTACATATTTTAATTTAAGGAAAGGAATTTCCGATGAAGTTGGTTTTAATTTTCCCTTAATAATTATTTTTTTTTAATATTGTGGCAAAATCAAATTGTGAACCCAATACTGTGAAATGAAACGAAATGTAATCTGGGTAAATCTTTACATGCCTACTATAAGGAGATGTTTATGGAAGGAGTCTTTGTAACAGTCAGACATGAGAAGTTTACGTTCCAACAGAGAAGTTTACATTTTGTGGTTTCTGGGTAACAAAACATGATACAGAGAAAATACAGAGAACACATTTCACAGCTGTTACTAAACACTGAATGTTCCTTTAAGCAGATGAAAAGTATGACAAGTTAAATGGTGAAAGAAACTTGAGCAGCGTAATAAACTCAAAGGTAAGCGCTAGCTGCTCTCTTCCGCATACGCGAGCTGACAGAAGCCCCTAATAAGTGTCACTGTGATTGACAGGAGATGGAGAATACGCCCCTCCCACTCTGAAAACATGGCCCATTTTGCTCTCTAGGCTCCAAGCCCCGGATGGCTGAGGCATCGTTGTATTTCGGACTCATGTTCTTCTGACGATAGGACAAACCCTTTTCTGTTACCTCACTCATGAACCCTATGTGTTGTTGTTTAATCATTAAAAATCGTAATTGTTGTATAAGCGGAATGATACACTTTGGGATGAGTCGTTATAGGAGAGTCACTTCTTCTGACAGACAAAGTCATTTTTCTGGTGTAATCACACCATTTTAAATCAATTTACTGACTCACAGTAATGCTTTCATGTCGCTATCTAGCCTGATTTTACATTTCTTCCAGATGATAGAAGTAAAATCCACCATCTCCTAGTGATGGGCAAATCCCTAATGGCTCTGTAAGTGTCCTACATAGGGTATAAATAAAAGAGCTGAATTTGAACTTTAAGCACAGAATCTGCACAAATCTTTTCTCTGTATTATCACAACACTAAAGTATTGGCACCCCCAGGTTTGGGTGCCTGCGCTGCCATTAAGACGGCCTTTTCTTGACTTCTTCCATCCATCCATTATCTATAGCGCTTTATCCGTCTGGGTGGCGGGGAAGCTGGAGCCAATCCCAGCATCTTGGGG
>JAQQZR010000018.1:16369272-16381772 GCA_030068235.1 Notoglanidium macrostoma
CACACACACACACACACACACACACACACACACACACACACACACACACACACACACACACACACACACAGTACTGACCACTAATCACTTTTTGAGAAGGCAGTAATCCATCTATAAAATCCAGCCATAAACACGGAGTAATTTTTATAACAAATCACTTGATGAGTTTCTTTTCCCTCCTTTTTAAAAAAATCTTGCCGTCATTTTGAAACTGCCGAATCATCGCGGCGGATTTCAAGCTGCTCACCTGCCTCTGATTTAAAAAACACGGCGCATGAATAAATAATAAAACTTGGGCGGAATAAAATCTCACGGTTGATATCCACTGAAGAGACGAGACACTTCCTGCATAAATAGCTGATATTTACTTTACAGCAAAATTGGACGCAGCAGATTTATAAGCTCTGGTGTTTAAAATCTTGCTTGCAGTTTTATTAGACATTCGGTGTTTATATGGACTCTGAAAATTCAACAAGTTCTCAGGAACAAATTCTCACGAGCAAAGTGGAAGGAATAGAAATACATACGTATAAGAGCCCCAATACGGGCTATTACGGGCCAAGCTAAGCTATATCACATCACAGCATTGCACTTATGCTAGTGCGCTAAAGAGTAGCTACCAGGTTCACTAACATGCTAACTAACTTCAGGCTAACTGTAATTCATTTTGACAAAGTGTTAGCTAACATTACGCTCTTATATTTAGTCATTATAACCTTTGTCCAACTTTGCCGGAAAGATCGCTAACAGTAGGATAGCTAATAAAACCATCATGCTAGTTCGCTAGTCAGTTAGCTAACATTAAGCTAATGTTTATAACAATTCTTAGCCCCCAGGTTCAGATAGCTTTCTTGTTTCCTGCATAAAACAACTGTTTTTAAAAAACAAAACAAATATAATGTGCTTAAACATTAAATCGGTACTTTTTAACGTTTACTTTGGTTACAATTAGATAGCAACTAGCTACACAAGCTAACATGAGTGGTTCAAGAAATAAAGTCAGTTTCTATTAGACATGAATGGTCTTACCATGAGAGTTACACTGAATGCTGGAGGAAAATATATCTGTATTTTTCTCCTTTGTTTACATTGTTTTGGAGAAAATGTTTACTTTAAGTTATTTTAAAGAACACGAACTTGTCTGTCTTTTTTTTTTTTTCCGTATCAGTAAGTCCGTCACACACTCTATAAAAGTCCTCTGGAAATTCTACTAACTCTGTAACTGCTGTTTTTTCTTTTCACACAGCTGGCGAATCCCGCATGACGAATCATAATCAAAGCGACCTCAGGATAAACGCCGAGTTAATTTGCAAGGCAGATTCGCCGCAGTGATGAACTTTTCTCAGGTAACGAACCATTTTTTTTTTCATACATCATGTGGAGAAAATCTAAAAGCAGCGAGCCGAATGCACACGATTCTCATTAAATACTCACGAGGGGGAAAAAACAAGCGGAGGCAAATTGGGAAGAAATAATGACATCACATCAAAATCAATCATTTTTCATAAACGTTTTCCTCACTTGCTGCCTGATGACACACGGAACGCGACGCTTGGCTAATTTATGTGTGTAATTACGCTTCGTAGCCCAGCATGAATAACACAAAGTCATCATTAAAGCTCATTAAAGAAAAAAAAAAACAGTGTTTAAAAACTGTTGTTCAAGAGAATCATTTGGGAACGTCAACAAATCCGTTTAAAGGAACTTCAAAAATAATCAGAGGTTTTCTACAACTCTTTAGCGTTTTTGAGTAAGACGAGAACCTGTCTTACTGATCCCTGATTCTGACATCACTTTATAAGACGTAACACGCATTTAGGAGGTAAAATGAACCTAAAATGACATGAAGGAGATATGCAAATGTAATACATAAGACTGTAAATATACAGCTTTAATTATTATATATGTAAATAATAAGAAAACAATGAGGTGGGGTGATGAAGCCGAGTCACAATTTCCACCTAGTAATGGATTATTTTCCCATAACAGCATGTCCCCAAGTGTCCTGTTCTTCTTATACCACAGAGGTTCTTATTCCAACGATTACAGTTTTATTCCTTAATGAATTGATCTTTTTTTTTTATCCGTTTATATTTACATTTAATGTTGTGGAACATCCACAAAACAAGTTATTTCATTGTAGCAGCTATAAATGGTCTAAACTGTCTCCCAAATTCCTGATAAAACTCAAAACTCTGGCTTTTATTTTCATCGGTTCTCATGTTTCTTAACGTCAGGTGGAAAAAGACATTGCCCTTGTTTTAGGGTGAATGATTTTGGCTTGAGAGCTGAAGGACGTTTAGAGTCATGTTGAGTTGAGATTAACACCAAAGTTCTCTACAGGCTGTAAGGTTTGTTCCAGCTTAATTCAGTGACTCATTCAGGTGTAATTTAGGTTTAAATCAGTGTTAAATTCAGGGTCGGTGGTTTAGACATTGGACTACTGATCAGAAGGTTGTGCGTTCTAATCCCAGCACTGTAAAGCTGCTCCTGCTGGGCCCTTGAGCAGGGCCCTTGAGCAGGGCCCTTGACCCTCGACTGCTCAGCTGTATAAATGAGATAAATTTAGGTCACTCTGGAAAAGGCCGTACTTCCAAACACCATAAATGTTAAACAAAGATTAATTCAGGTTTACTTTACTGTTCAGGTGTAATTCATGTTTTGTTCAGTCAGTAATCTGTAATTCTGTTTTAAATTCATGTGTAATTCAGAGTTAAATCAAAGTGTGATTCAGGGTTAAATTCGTGTGTAACTGTTGAATTCATGTGTGATTAATAATAAATTAACATGCAATTCAGGGGGAAATTCACCTGTAATTCAGGGTTACATTTACATTGAATTCACAGTTAAATTCTCCTGTAATTCAGGGGGAAATTCACACGTGTTTCAGGGTTAAATTCATGTATGATTCAGGGATATGTTCACGTGCAACCCAGGGTTGGATTCACGTGTGATTCAGGGGAAAATCTGTGCTTAATTCAGGCTTAATCAAAGAATGATCATTAAAGTTATGTTAATATTACAGAAATAATATTCCGGGTGGTTTCGAGACCGTCGGTCAAGCTGAACCCAGGCTGTTGCCGTTCCAGGCGTCTGACGCAGAACTTCCAGCATATTCCGGATCCTGAATTTTCAGTTAAAATAAAACCCCTAAATCCTGCAGGGCGACCGCATCCTAAACCATCCTTTACTTTGGCAGAGAGGAGAGGGTTTAATGGAAGAGAGACAGGACAGGAAGCCAGTTCTGGCCAGCGGGCGACGTGCTCCTGAATGGAGCTTTGATCCGAGTCATATTGCGGAGATTTCAGCTTAACGGCACAACAATGGGGGCTTTCACACGAGGTGATGTGCATATTGTGAGAGCAGGCAGGCAATCACGCTGCCAATTACAGCTCCATCTCCCTACAGAGGCAGAAACTCCCGCGTGCCAGGCTTCCACGTGTGGCCTAACGCGAGCCGCCGTCCAACACGCTCTTCCACTGCCGTCCGCTCAACAAGAACGGACAAATCTTTTATTGCGTGATTACTTTTTACACTATAGCAGGAAAATATCTGATATATGATTATATGATTATATGAATATATGATTCAGCCGCACATTACAGCTTTACTGTATATTAATGAGCTCGTTATGACGCATTATTGTTTCTATGGTAACAGCTCCTTCACATGGTGGAGTTTTTGTAAGGAGGAGAAAAAGATTTATATTTAAAGTATCTCCAGTTCCAGAAGTCAAGCTGTAACTTCTGACACCTTCAGAACATGGGAGGTTATGCAAAATATGACAAGATGCATTGTTTTGCTTATACATAAGCGAGAACAGGAACTGATTTGTTCATTAAATGTAACAAACGGATAAAAGGTACATTGTGTCACTCTATAATAAATAAAAAATGGTAACCGTTGAAAAATTGCTGTCGTATGAGAGGAATGAAACACTTTGCTGTTGTAGGAAATTAATCAGCAGTAAGTCGCATCACCTCAGTTCACAAATATTATTTTTAGTAATTATAATTTTTAAAGGATTTGATGTGTAAAATTTGTGGTACAGTGTTTTCTTCTTTGTATCTTAAAACATTAAATACATTGCGCAGCTTTCCATTTGTTCTAAAGTCCAAACCAACCCACACACACACACACACACACACACAGCATTAGGATGTCATACTGACACACACACTGCTTTGCTGGAGTCTTTGTGTGATTGTCGTCTCCAACGATCCACTTTTCAGTAGCGAGTCGTGTCGTAACTGCGCTCCGTCCTCGAGGCCTGAAAGCCTTCGTCAGGATCCTATTGTGTAAAAAATGAGACCCGGTGGCTGATTAATGCCTCTCAACTCCAGTGTGTCTACACACCACACGTTCCTCTGTCACTGCACTCAACTGTACACACTCCATCAATACACCCTCACCAAGTACAGCCGAGGAGACCGACCTCGGGGTGACCTCTGACCTCTGACCTCTTTACGAGGGACTAATCCTGGCAGCCGCAAAGAGGAGCGAACAGGACATTCCTCTGTACTCAGGTTTCCATCTGCCTGCTGGTTCACAGTAAAAGTCAGGAATTTAATTAGAATAAAGTCGAAATGTGACACGCGCACAAAACAACCCTGGATTTAAGATTAAATTAAAAAAAACCTAAACATAACCTTTGCGAAGCTAGCTCCACCTTCATTTCGTTCATTTGTGCTCATTTTTGTCTGAATATAAGTTAAAAAACAGGTTTAATTTCTGAGATTTTCTGTCATTTTACATGATTATTATATGATTTAATGAAAAAAATCATGAAAAAAAAGATGAAAAAAGCAAAAAACCAACCCGTGGTCATTTGGCTAATTCTGGGTGCTGTGAGACGGTCTGACACGCTGGCATTAAGAGAGCTTTATAATGACTTTTGAACGTTCAGGAGGTGAAGGTCACACTCTCCATCTCTGTGTGGAATCTCTTCCTCTTCATAAACGGGGCATTTACACCTCCTCGCCCTGCTGGACTGGAAACGGTTGCCGTAATTCCTCCTTGGCTTCCTGTATGGAGCCTTCGAGGCAGTCAGGTGAAGTTAACGCCACTGAAGAGCAGGACGTAATTAGGCTCTTAGCCGTGAATAGGCTTACAGTAGCGCACGTCAGCGTGTGACTAAGTCGTCATTTTATTTCATATGAGCTCAGTAAAAAAAAACACCAAACGGAGGTGGGAAGGTCCAGGGAACAAACAAAAAGCTTTGCTTTTTATAATTTGGCTACGGTGCAGCTTTAATAAATCAAATACTGCCTCTTTGTGGCTTTCACACGTGAACCGAACTCTCACACAATAAATTACGGGAACAAAAACCAGGAGCCAGGCGGCGGTAATTGGCTTCGTCATCCATTGTTGGACTTTTGCTACAGCAAACGTTTTTATTCCAATCATAAAGCACAATGGCTGCACATAATGATAGTGTCAGGGAGAAGAGAATATATTTGAGGAAGATTTAATCTCTTTACGGCTTTATTAAACCTGAGAGGCCGAGTTTCCCTGACTGAGTTTTCCGTGCCGAAATCTGCACCGGCTACGTATAAACTCCATCACGTTATTACCGTCTTTGAATCTTATAAAGAAAATACTTTTTGGGTCGAAAATTAAATACCCTTTTACACCATAGTACACCTGTGTGTGAAAGTTTTCGTCCCCTTACCAGTAAATAAAATTTACAACAACAAGACATTGTATTTAGTGTTTGGTTTGCGTCCACATTATTCTTAAAAATAAACAACAACAAAAGAACAACCTTCAGAATCTTAGGTTTTGGATTAATGTTTAATTTTATTTTTTGAAGATTAAAACAATAGAGCTAAATTTCTTGTAGGGGCATAAACTTTTGCACTCTCACACTGAAGTATACGCAGCCAGCCAGGAATTTGCACTACAGCTATGGTGAGCATTTAGCATCGCACATCAAATAAGCTAAAATCTGTTGTATGGTTCTAGCTGACGCTTTAGTGTCGTCCGATCCAAAGAACCCTACAGGGTTCTAGATTCTCTAAGTGTGCATGTGCAAAAGGAACCGTATGTCTCCCTGAAACCTCATCTGCGACGGAAACGCCAGTAAAAATCTATAAGACAAATAATAATACTTAGAGAGAAAAGTAATGGCACCCTATAAAAGGAGGAAGTCCTAAAGCCTCAGTGTAGCAAGTCTAGCAAGTCAGAATTATTATTTTTTGCTCATCTGATGTGACAACACCTATGAGGTGTTCCTTCCTTGATGTCCTATCTGTAGCCATGATTGACACAAGGACAAGAACGATGATTGGTTGGTGTCAAACGTGTCGTCTCCTGACCAAGACATGGCAAGAATTAATGGCGCTTATCTGACATGATGACCAGGGTCATGTGAAAGACAAAAGTATTGTTTTGTTGAGTTATAATTATTGAAATTGACCTCTTTCATGGGATCTTAGACAACTGTAGCCTGCTGAAATAAAATATAAATAAATATATGAAATATAAATGATTTCATAAATGAGTGGATTAGATGTACGTTATGAGGGGTATGCATATGACATGTAAATGAAAGGCTAGTAGGCGAAGCTGATTCCTCAATCACGGCCCTGAAAATGATTCAAGATTTTGTTGAACGAGCTGCAGATTCATTCATATACTAATCAGTGCAACAGATTAAAGAGATATAAATGCAAATACAAATTCAAACTGAAAGCTAACATCCTTTCTTTAATTCCAATGTGCTGGTGATATTAAGCACAAAAACTACAAATCACAACAGCTAAGCGCTCATAATTTCTCCTCTTTCGGTTGTTTTCTTCCTCCCCTGAGCTGAGCTTGCTCTCTGTTGCATTATCCTCTCTGAGCATCTGCCATGAAGCCTGAGCTTAGAGCGAGATTAATGGAGACTCATGAAACTGTTAGAAATGTTTGTGCTGGGATCTCGTTCAGCGGGAGAGCTCTGGAGACCTGCTCAAATTGGTGGAGGATTATTTATTTATTTATTTGTTATTGTAGGTTTATGGGTGTTGCTTTTCCCTCATCGTTTGTGTCCATATGTTAATGTTAATTGGATAAACGCTTTTAATCGCTAATTTTATGATCACAAATTAGCATGAATTAACAATGAGATGTCCGGGTTTGACTTATTCCTGTAAAACGAGCCCTGAGAAGCATTAAAAATGTACCTGTAATGTGGCTTGGGTTGGGTGGGCCTCCGAGCATCTCAGATGTCCTTCATGGTTTATTAAACTGCTGCTGCTGATGAAATGAAGCCTTCTTCAACAGATCCATTCTAATACGCACTCATTTAGGGACAGCTAAACAATAACAGCGACCTGTGTAACGACACTCTGTTGTACGGAAGGAGTCTCCAGTGTCAGCGCTTTGTAACAGTCAGAGGAAAAACCTCTTCATCTTCAATTGTTTTTGTCTTATTAACATGAAGACGGAGAAAAAAAACGAGAGGTTGTCGAGGGAACGACTGTTCGTAGACGCTATAATGTAAGCCAGAACAGGAACTAACTTGTTTCTCGGATGTACTACCATATTAAACATAACCATTAATGCATAAAAATTTCATTCCTTACTAAATAAAAAATCAGACTTTTCGACATGGGAACATGTAACGTGTAAGCTCAGCGTGTCTCATCATTTATAAGGATTAAGTCGAGATTGCTAGGCAACTGGGAAATATGGACTTCCGATATAAGCTAGTGGTTGATACCAATGACGTAGCTAGCTAGCTTGTAGCTGGTTAATCGTTTGTCTAGAATGTAAATGCAGAATGGTGCTAAAAATGTGACAGAGTTATGAGGAATATCAACGTTTCCCTCAGATGTGCTGATAAATTACTGAGAAAATATTTCATACGGCTAAAATCAGACCGTAAACACACTTAGCATTGAATGCTAGCTAAAAGCAAAATGTCAGTGTTCGGTCACTTGAATGTAGCATCAGTGTGAATGTTGCCTCTCTCGCGCTTTTTTGTTTTTTAACAACGTGTAGCCTTTAATTTATACCTCTACAGGTTAGAACTCAAACATGGCCACTGCTGAGCAGAGTCGTATCTGAGTGCGTGTTGAAGGATGAATCGGGTCATTCGGTTCTCATTTGTTTTCACGTCGCGTTGAACGAGGTCTCGACTCGACCCGGCCGGATGAGCTGAAGGGAAAATGCCGGGGTTAATGCAGTGCACAGAAACACGGCAGCTGAAGTTTTTATGCTCCAGTGGAGAGGAAGTGCTTAACAGCGTGATGAAACACTGATCACGTCTTCATCTAAGAAGCGTTCCGGATGCATAACGATAAGCCGCTTCGCTCTGAGGCATCCTCTGCCTTCTTGACTTCTATTAGACTAATTACTGAGCATAAATATTAACATCATGTTGATTGTAAATAACGGTTAACTCTATCAGCCTGGATGAAATCACGTTTTTGTCTCAGGAGCTCACTTCCTGTCATGTATGCAAGGTACATCCTAAGTGAAAGGGTTCAATCAAAGAATAAACAGAATTAATTATTGTGTCTCTCTCATCTTGTGCCATCTCTATCAATAGGTAATGATATTTTTGTCAGGCATGTTGCAAACAACAACAACAGCAACACATTTTTTAAAATGCCAATAATTAAAATAATGAATCTCCGTGATTTAAAAAAAAAGATCAGGAATAAAAGAAATCTGAGGAGGGAAAAAAACATACCTATAAAGAAAATCTCAGTGATTAATATGGGTAACCTCTTGATAAACAAAATCGGATGAAAAATAATACCAGAAACGTATAAAAAGTCTTATAAAATAATATCAGTTATTAAAATAGTTAAAATTGCTTATAATATTAGTAGTAAAAATCAAAACATTTCTCATAAAAACAGAAAATAGCTGTTAAAATACCAGCAATTGGGTATAAGATGAGGAATGAAAAAAAAACCAAAAAACATTTCTGGTAAATCATAAGACATGACATCGTATTGTTGTATAAAATAGATTTTGTTATAAAGAGGAACTCATGTTATAAGCATAAGTTAAGATAGTAATCAGGAAATTATATGAAATGAACACGAAATGGATCCTCAGTGATGAAAACACACTGAAGTAGGAGAACTGGCTGACAGTGCAGTGTGTGTGCGTGTGTGTGCGTGTGTGTGTGTGTGTGTGTGTGTGTGTGTGATGAGAGATGAGATGGTACTTTAAAAACACTCCAAAAGAGTCATAAGTACTCTTTGCTACAGTCACCTCTGTCTCTGTTTCTTTCTTTCCACCTCTCAATTTGTTCTCTCTCCTGCTCAGATCGTTCCCACAGCCTTTGTGCTCTGCTGAAGCGATGAAACAAACACTTTTCTCCACGGACGAGGAGGCGAGAGGACCCTGAAAGTGCCGCTCTGCTGCCTCAAAACGTGCCTGGATGTTTAATCGTCAATTATGTCTAAACTGGAGAGCTGGCAACTGGGAGAACTGGACCATTTCCCAAAACAGCACCCTCACACCAAAACACTCTTCATGACCCGTCTTAGACAAATGTTTAACGGAGAATTTTAGCTGAAAAAAAGTACATATATCCCCCTGGCTGCCTTTCTCTTCTCTGGGCATCATTTATTATTCTTTCAGTAAACTGTGTCTGAATGTCTGCGTAAGCCAAACAAAACAAAAAGTTTACAACAGTTTCAATAAATGGCTGCATGTGTACCATATGCTAATGAATGCTAATCACCTGGTAATTACTGGGGGTGTGCACGGGGCAGCTGATTTGCATATGGTGACATCTACAAAACTCCATACAAGGCAAAGTTCACAGCAATAAAAAGGCAAGTAAACGGCAAAAAAAGGTTTTTCTCAAAGGTTCAAGTGAAAACTATTTAAACTCATGTCTATGGCAGTAAAATACTATATATTAGTGAACAGCATAACTGTAAATGAAAAGGCCAAAATCTGGACTGAATTACAGAAAAGGTGAATGAGGTGTGAATTAAGTGAAGTGAAAAGAAAACGTTTTGACGTGAATCATGGTGATCATGGACAACAAGGACGTCCCGCTGAGATTTTTCATGACTCTCGGCCAGAAACCTTCGGAAGCACAGAACTTTTTTCCCCCCACTGTAAAAGCACTATTTTCTTTTCTTAACAGATTGAGATGGGGCGGAGTGAAGGGTCATTAGGGGCGTGTCTATAAAAGGACTGACAGGAGGCCCATGGAAACACAGACAAGCATTCCGGTTCAGACTTCAGTTTTCCCAGCAGGTTTCTGAGCCACGTGACACACTCCGTGCTGAAGCCTTTGCTTAAACAGCCATTTGATCATCTTCTAAGGTAGAGCAGTTTCTTGGATATTTATACAGGTATGAAATAAAAAAAATGTACTATAGCACCTTTAGTATTTGTGATACATTTTGAACAGGACATAATTAAAAACAAATCAATCGATGAAACGTGGCATTGTTTTGTTGATAGTTTTTCGTACAATCACGCAAAATTGCAAGATAGCAGCTCACTGGATGTGAGCCAGGAATACACACACACACACACACACACACACACACACACACACACACACACACACACACACACACACACACACACTAAACTTGTAGAACTTTTTGTTATAGGGTTCTAGAATCTTTAAGGGATCCCTCAAAGAGGCAACCGAAGAACCCGTGAGGTTCTTTTAACATGACCTTTTGCTCTAAACCCACAAATACACCGATCCATAAACTGCAATTCCACAACAACATAAATATTTATTCAAAATATTTATGATTCAAACAGAACATGCTTAAAAGACCATTCATTTGAATTTTATACAAGAAATGGACAGAAGCACTTATATTTTCACCCCATCAATAAATTCATCAATATTTCAGACTTTTTTTTGGATTGACTTGGACTAGTCTCAGACTTTCTGGCATTTGTACTCAGACTTGTGTAATGCTCTCGCTAAATAAGTTCCTTCAGCATGGTCATGTTCGAGCCATCCTGGGCTGCACGCTGGGCCGTAAAGAGGCCATCAAATTAACCAAAAGCTACAAATGAATATTTACATATGATTTGCTCAGGTGTACATTAGTCATGCTCGGCTTGTGGTTACTGGTGTAGGTAGGTTCCCCTGTGGGAAGAAACACAGTATGGTCATGCGGACTTTTAAGATTAGCTAGCTAACCTGTCATAACGCTGGACGTCAGAAGACATGACGGTAAAACATGCATAAAAAGGGAAAACCTGTCAGAGAGTGCAATTTGACATGAATTTTACCGAGGTTGAATTTTTTTCCTGGCTTTGCTGCAGATAAATCCAGACAGCATAACAGCATAAGGTACAGCAGCCTTTCTGTTACAGTCCAGAGAAGTGTGTGTGTGTGTGTTGTGTGAGCTGTGAAGAGGTTTGATGCTAATTGATGCTAATGAAGCTCATGGCATTGTGTCTCTTTCACTGTGGTCAAGTTAGTTTCCTATTCAGAGTTTTGGATAATTCAGGTTAATAGCGCATGAACGGCACGATACGCTAGTGTAAGACTACGTGATTTTAAATGTGACATGAAAGGAGAATTGACCACGCCCTAAATCTCTAAAAATCCCTAAAGTGAGGCAAACAGGGAATGTGTGAGGAGTTTGACATTACCGACTGCCTGATTGTTGCATCAGAGCTATGAAACTTACACCAACTACTGCAAACCAGTTAGCTGAATTTATCAGTTGGAAATAATTAGAACATGCTATTAGAACAGTAACTAGTTGTCTCCAAAACAAAGTTGTACAACAAAAAGCGTCTGTCTACAACACTCACTACTATCTCTCTGTTTCTCATCCGTCTTTCAGGCTTTGTTCTTCAGTTTCTGCCCATAATGCTTGGCGTTGTCTTTCTCTGCTCAGTGAATACTTGCTGTTTTTTGTTATAGGCAGCTGCGTGTCCAACCTGCTCGCTGCGCAGCTCGAAATCCTGAACCCTAAAAAACGAGTAACGAGTAAAATCTCTGAAATATCGCAAAAAAGGGTTTTATGCTCGCTCGAGGTAGTTTTTCATTTCATATATTTTGATTCGATAAAGCAAAATGCTGCAAAACTGAAATGGGGACATTTTACGCAAATGCAAACCCTACCTTTTGGAAAAAAAGCTCTGTCAGCGCTGTCACGAGAGGAGAAAAGCCAGCTTTAATTGCTTTAACAGCTTTAACATCATCACTCAGTGGAAACACAGACCAGTTGTAATTGCGTTTTGTCAAAAAAACGCGTCTAAAACATTGCTTCTATTTTACGCAAAACTACAATGGAAACCCGGCTAGTGACAGTTTTCGCTTTGACAGCCTGAACTCTCAAATTAATTCCCCTCAAAAAGAGCTCCATCCATCCTTTTTGATTATAAACGATAAACTGGTTTACCGTTATTTTTAAATCGTGCGTTTTTGTGTCTTAAGTGGTTCTGAAATCGTGCATTGAGATTCGATGAATAAGATTTGTCACTTGTGCGTTTTTATGTTCACTAAGTGGACCGCTTTTACCATCACAATGAACTAAAGAGGCCTGTAAAGAGAA
>JAQQZR010000018.1:16383831-16396857 GCA_030068235.1 Notoglanidium macrostoma
CTGTCTTGTTTCACTGTAAACTGTATTACATGTATATAGTTGAAATGACAATAAAAGCCACTTGACTTGACTTGACTCACACACAAACACACATACGCCCCCCCACACACAAACACACACATGCCCACACAAACACTCATGCCCCCCCACACACAAACACACACATGCCCACACAAACACTCATGCCCGCACACACACAACCACACACATGCCCTCACCCTCACACACACACACCCTCACACAAATACACAAGCACCCACACCCGCCCCCACACACACCCACACACAAACACACACATGCCCACACACACACACACACACGCCCACACACACATGCCCACACACGCATGCCCACACACACACGCCCTCACCCCCTCACACACTTGGTACACAGAGCAGGTACTTAAGCTATAGGCTGATTTTCCTTTTCAGGCGGTGAGAAATCCTCCACACGTTCGACTCCCCTGATGGTGATAATTACCACCTACTCAAAAAGCTGTAAAAGAGCTCTGATTAATGACGTCCCATCTCTCCACGCCACATTTTCACTTCAGGCCCGTTCTCCAAAATCACAATCAGAATCTGACTGGAACGACGGGGAGCTGAAACTGCAGCTGGATGCAAACGCACATTCTTCTGCATAATGTATAGTAGCGGTCTGTAGCAGGGGTCAGGGGTGAGAAATAACGTTAGAGAAAATAGATTGAATAAAGGGTCATTTAGATTCTGAATATTCCATCAAGCTCGAGTCCTAGTTGACTGAAAGCTTACCCTAGTGAAAAAAAGTTGACTAAAGTAAACTAAACCCGACTTTGCTAAAGTTCACTTCAGTACACTTACACTGTGCTAAAATGCAAGAATTACAATTGTTTTTGTTGTTATAAATAGCATTAAAGCCTGACTTTAACTGTAATTAAAATGTACTGAAAGAAAAAAAGCATAATATTAAATTTAAATAACATAATTCCTTAAAGTTTTGTATTTTTTTTGGAGTTTTATTTTTTTCCAAATATTTTAATATTTAAAACATTTGATTTAGCTCATGTAGCTTATGATAAAAGTTTGTATATTTACATCCACAATGATTTTAAATACAAGTAAGATTTTCTTTTCTACTAGTGTACGAAAAACAAATTATAGCATATAAATAAAAAATCTTCCAAAGTCTTCCAAAATGTTCTGTTTTTACAGTATGAATAAAATTAATTAATTAATTAGTTTGTTTTGGAGTTTTAAACACAAGTAGCCATGATAGGGCGTTTAGTTGCATAGCTTTATTTAATTACATATTACAATTCCACATTTATTACATTGTAAGTACCATTTATTATTACGTTAGTACGTTGTAGCTGCGCTGGAATAAAAGCATGGAATATAAAGTATTATGGAAAATCAGGTCAAAACTTTTTCGCTAACCATGCCCATCGCTAGTCTTCCCCTGACAACCTTCAGTGCTGGATCGTGATACACGAAAGTATAGCTAGCTCTAGATTTAGTTAGCAACATAACGTTAGCTACATAGCGAGCTCTGACACACATTATTGTGCTCTAAATAAGTCAGTTAAATGCTCGTACCAGGTCAGATTTGAGGTGCCATCCGAAATAGCTGATTCGAGAAAGCTAGCTAGCAAATGATTAGCAAGCTAACTCTCGTAGCACTCAAGCTGTGCTATTCTCACTAAATAACAACCGAATAGCAAAGTGCTGTGTGAGTGATGTATGCTAAAATCTTTTGGGCTGTACTGTTAGTGAGATTTAAGGTGTAAAAGAGGAACTACTGCTAACTAGCCACCATTTATATGGTCAAAAATGCTAAATGCTAAACAGTAGGAGGAAATTTCAGTGTTCTTGTTTTACAGTCTAATATTTAACTTTTTCTAGTTACTATTTCTATCTCTTTTCTTTGCCATTATCATAACCTTTTTGTTTTTCTAGTTACTTAGTGTGCCATTTTACAATGTTTAACATTTTTAGTCTTATAGTTTCTGATTCACTTTTCGGAAACTTTTTTTCTTTCACCAGCCGTGTGAATTTTCTTGTTTTGTAGACTTTTTAGTTTTTGATTTATATTTATTTATTTATTTCTCTCCCGGTGGTCTTGTTGTCAGGCCTCCCAGGATCACTTTTCCTGCTCCTGTACAGTTGGATTTAAATAATTTACAGCATGTACATCATGTCGTGTTTTCCGTGACTGGATATTTACAGCATGTAAAAACATTAGGGAAGTTGTGTACCGTGTAAGTGCACTGTGCCAAGCGTGGAATGCAAATAGAACACAAGCCCGAGGTCAGAGCCGAGTCTCGAGGGCTTCTCTGTGTCGGCGTTCTTGGCAGGGTTTCCTCGTCTGGATCTCTTCTGGTGGGCAACCAGACGTCGTGCTGTAATCTATCGCTGGTCCTCATTTCATATGGATTGTAGCGATTTGGAGCTCGGCTGAGCGGAGACATGCGCTATGAGGAGGTGATCGCACAGCAGAAGATGAGAGGGACAGAAAACAGACAGGTTCTCAGTGGAACACGACTGGTGCTATTGATTTTCCTCTCGATGCGAGGTGGAAGGGTCTCGATGCAGTCTGAAAATATTACAGAAATGTAATTCTACAGCTTGAAACTGATCTTTATCTCTCATTAAAAATCTCTCTTAATTACCACTACATGCTTGATTGCACTATCGAACGTAAGCGAGAACAGGAACTAACGTTTCATGTTACATTACTATAAATAGATTAATATTATGGCATGTCGATCTTTAATAAGTAAAAATTTTAATAGTAGGCAAATGCTGTGAAAGGAAATAAACACTCAGTGATGGGAAACTAATCAACTGTGGCATGACGTACATGACGTGTGTAGTAGGTATGAGAAATAAAAGTGGCTCTATTTCTAGTGGTGAAATTTCTGTTTCTATTATATAACTTTTTTCAGATTAATCTTAAACCTCTTATTTTTGTATTCATTTATTCAGTGCCACGTTTCTTTCTTCCTCATTTTTTTCCTTCTGTAAGACATGATATTAAAAATCAGCAGATTTACCACCACTGTAAACTCCTTTGCCAGTATAATGGCTGAAAAAAAAACCCCAAATAATTTGAATAATTTTCCGGAGAAACGTAAACCAGAAGAGAAGAATGGAGCGGCGTGCAGGAAATCCACTGGAAGGGAAACGGTGACGAGCGAACTGCAGGCTCCGAGATATCTGAGAATTGAGTGCGTATTGATTAAAGTGCCACTCAAAAGTTTCAAATCGATGTTTTCAATAATATAAAACCAATTCTGTTGCAGATCCATAGACTGAAGGACGAGGTGCAATAGATGATGGGAGATTTACTCGCTCACCCTCTTCTCAGGTAGACAGGATTAGGACTGGTTACTGTGGCAACCAGTAAAAATGCTTTTAGCACCCATCTCAAAAGCATTCAGAAGCCACACCTGCATTACTGGGATAAAGAGGCCACGCCTCCCTTATAGTTTTTACTGGGAACCTCTTTCACACCTCTTTCAGTAGGAGTGATAAGGAGCCACGCCCACTTTGATCATTTGAAGGGGCCACACCTCCTTCACTGGAACTGATGGGCACTAAAGCCACGCCTCTACTACTGGAACTGAGATAAAGAGGACATAACTTCCCTACACTTTTAACAAACACAGAGGCCACGCCTTCTTCACCGTGAGTGACTGACAGGTAAATAGGTACAGGTACACCTCCTTCACTTATGTACTGGGACTCTTACTAGTAAGGTCCACACCTCCTTTTCTCCTTCACTAGAACCAATATGAGCAGAGGCCACATCTCCTTTCGTGGGACTGGTTGATAAGGAGGCCACGCCTACTTCGCTGGGTGTGATATTTACAGAGGTCACACCTCCTTCACTCATTGACAGGTATTGATATCCATAGAAGCCACACTTTCCTTAACAATAATATACAGGTACAGAGGCCACGCCTCCTTCACTTATTTACTGGGAATGATGACGACCACCCCTACCTTTACCGTGTTTGACAGATACATAGCCACACCTCTTTCAGTTTGACAGAGACATACACAGGCCCCGCCTCCTTCACTGCTACTCAGGAAGTTCATTGCATCTAAACAGCATTACACCTGAAATAAAAAGTGCAGATGCTTAAATCTGAGAATAAAATATGATTAAACATTAAACTGCTTCCTTTTATTGCATTTCTTTCCTATGACGCTGAATAAAAATACAGAATAAATGCCTGGGGAAAGTCGCGCTTGTACGAGCCCTTCGTCTGACCTACGCTGTGAATTTCCAACCCACTGCATACATTTTCTTAATCTGGGCTTTGAAGGAAACCCCGAAACCACGAGGGCATTTCTTCTCCAAACCCATCGATCTCCAACCACTTCTGAACTCGCAGGATTTCATTAGCATAGGCGCTCCGCAGGCCTCGGAAAATTTTCTGTGGGATTTTAAATGAAACGGTTATCTAAACGGAACAGATGGCTGTCTATTTATGTTACGAGGTTTTCGGGTGAATCGGTGTGCACGATGCCACACCACAAGGACCTTGCTGGCTCGCCGATATGTTATTTATTTATTTATTTATTTATTTATTTATTTATTTCTATGTGTTTGTGTGAAGAGTAAGCAGTAATATATGCCAAAACCTAAGCGACCTTCACATCCCGGAGAATGAGCTTAAGATAAAGAAAGGTCTCATGGTGCAACGCTTTATTGCCTTTTTCCCCTCTGAAGTTGAAAGCTCCGGTATCACAGCAGAACCAAAACATTTAATCCTTTTAGGAGTTTGATTGAATTACTGGCAGACAAAATTACAGTGCATGTCAGGAGTGGGAGGTCAAATAACAACAACAATGACAATAATAATAATAATAAGAAAAATTATGCTGTAAATGTGCACTATTATTTGAAAATTGGCACATTACTGTATCATGTATAGCATGAAATAAAATGACTTGCATTAAATTTTTCCTGAACATCAGTTCTTTATACTACTATATCACCATGTACATGTGTGTGTGTGTGTGTGTGTGTGTGTGTGTGTGTGTGTGTGTGTGTGTGTGCGCATATATATATATATACACAGACTACAGGACAGACGTTTGGGCCAAAAACAATAAACGATACACTGCTTTGTCAAACTTTAATTACAAGAAAATATTAGAAATACTTAAAACAAATGTAACTGACTAGTTTTCAATGTTTTCTAGCTTGTAGCAACACATTATTTAACCACAAAGGCTGGAACTATTGGTTTTGAACAGCATATCAGGTCTGTCCTTAGTGCTTTGGCGTTCACTTTGTGTTGGAATTTTATTTACTAATGTAAGAAGCTGATTGGCTCTCGGCCTCTTGATTGTGGATCGGTGACGGTCTGGGGGTGCTTTGGGGAGGAAGTTCTGGAGACTTGGTCCAAATGAAAGGGGTCATGAAAAAAGAAGCGTATCACTCAATCCTTCAGCATCGCACAATTAATTCTGTTTTTACGTAACATTGGACAAAAGTTCATTCTGCAGATTTGTGCCAAAATTACATCCAGTCCAAAGAAAAGCAAAAAGTTATAAGAATTATGTCTTATAGTCTCCAGAGTCTCCAGAACTTTCTCCCATTGCTGGACCAACAAGTTTGAAATGAACGCCCAGCAAATGAGACAGAACGGTCTGCATGCTTGAGAAGGTGCTGGGAGGGTTTGGACACAAGTTATTTCCATAAATGATGTCCAGCAATTTTTGGAAATAACTTGCCGTGAATCTGTGCTGCTGTGATAAAGACGAGGGCTGGTTATACTGAAGAAAGTCGTCTTTAGGCGCTCGCATTCCTTAAATTACACTTACAATATGTGTTGTTTGTTACATTACACTTCAAAACCAGTCAGTTACATGAAGTTGTCTGAAGCATTTCTAATATTTTCTTGTAATACGAGTTTGACGAAGCAGTGTATCGTTTATTGTTTCGACCCGTATGTAGGCCCAAACCTCCGGCCTGTATACGTGTGTGTATGTTTTAAAAATGTTCCCAGTGTTCCCTGGATAGAGTGTGAAAAGAACAGATTTTTGCCTTCACACACACACACACACACACACACACATGCACAAAAATGATGTCGCTTATGTAACCTTGTGACATGGACAAGATTTCAGTTTTTGCTCATTTACATGCACGTACGTGTTTTGAGAAGTTCTGGGGACGTCAAATGATGACAAGTCAAAAAAAAAACCCAAAAACCTTTCGCTGAAAGCGTTTTTATATCAGGCACGTCCCAAGGAAAAGAAGACAAAGATGCACTTTTATTTTAACCAGCATCTTTCTAAAACTCTGCATATACAGGATAATGGATGCTTAGTTTCGAAGCCAGCGCTTTAAAGAGCCAGCGCCTTTAATTAGTAACTGTTTTTGAATCACAGCCACCACCCATGTCTTGGTAAAAAGATAATATTTTGAAAGCGTTTGCATCAGTTTTACATTCATATCTTTGACCAGAGCACAATAACCCGACATGCAAAGATTCTCCAGGTTTCATTTAGCATATTTTACATTTCTATTTACGCATGATGTCAAATACTACTCGCAAACCTTCTACTGTTTTTTATAAAGGTAAAATTAAATAAAGAAAACCTTGGGTAAATTTTACCTCATTAACATCGACTTTTTTCCCCCCTCAGTCATTGATTTTCCAGTCTAAACCCTGCCGATGCGGAAAGTCATATTCACATTTCCTTCAAAAGGAGCTGCAGATTGTTTCTCATTCACATCCAAATAGCCACACGGCGCGCTATTATCCCTTAATGTGATTAACAGCATTTCATAATTAAGGCGCGACGTCGATTGATGTTTGGTTTGGTGTAAGTGTCCCCATTCCACAGAACGTCCAGGTTTTCCAGGCATTAGCATTCCGTCCCACAGTCCCCATGCTAAACAGCTGTAAATGTAGATAGATTGCTTATTCTGTGCCCTCCAAGCTTGCGAGACCTCAGCTTAATGAAGTGGAAAAGTCTCTTTTGTAATGGCCTCCATTCATTGTGTTGGCCTGCCAGAGCTGGAATAGAGAAATCACAGCGAAACCCTGTCTGAGGGAAAAAAGAGAGAGAAGGTCAGGGAAAAAGGCCAAAGCTCCCAATTCCACAGCGCAGAACCTACAATCAGAAGGAAAAATCAACATTTCCCGTGGGTTCCTGAAATGCATTCCGGATTAAATGATTTCCATATGCCATTCAAAGTGGCTCATTCTCCATCGCTCGCTTTGGTTTCCAAGCATCCGGCTGTGACGTCTGCTGGAAACACCAACGCTGGCTAGACGCTTTAACTGGAGAGGTTTTGGCAAATAAGGAGTCGTCAGTTTTAGCTCCTAAATCTTCCGGATCGGCGATTGTCAACTGGTAAACCGAACCAAGCTCTAAAAAAAACACTACGTAGCCTGGGAAAAAATGGTCCTAATTCTGGGACGCTAGTCTTCAAAACCAACACAGCTTCTGTAGCAGATCCCTGTTGCTGTTTGTTTTTGTTTATCGTTTAATATACACAATATGTCTAACGTTTGACGGCTCATTTCGTGAAACAAAAGGTGATTAAACACAAAAGCAGAAACAAATCCACCCCGGCCAGTTTCGCAGTCCTGTGCATACGAAGCATTCCTACGACAGGATGCTACCAGCACCAGGTTACTCGGGGGATGCTGGTCCCTGAAATGAGCAGCGTTGGGGTTCTGCCAAACCTAGCGCTTTGTACCAAGAGCCTAATGTTTTATTTTGGTGTCGTCAGACCAAGGAAAACTTTTCCTTACTGTTTTTGAGCCTAAACGTGAGTTCATGTGGCTTTTTATTTTCTCCCAATTGCTCATCTGTAAAGCTCTGAAAAAGCTCAGCTATGCAGATGTATATGAGTAGTGCAAAAGAAACTGCTAAACATTAAATCAAACCCATGCAAACGTACTGTAAACAAAATAATCATTATCGATAAGAATGTTTGCAGTATGTCGTTTAATGTTGCTGTTTATTTAATCACATGTAAATGATTTATCTGAATGAAGCTCATTGGATGAGAAACCAACTACAGAGGGCGCTAGAGAAGTCGGGAAGGCAAGTTTGTGATATTTACCGTTAGTTGGATTTGACTTGCTGACTAGCTGATTGTGTTACTGGAACCTTTGCATTAGCAAAGAAAACAGGCTTACTAAGTTAAACATAGCCGGTTAATGTTAGCAATATTTATGTACCTAACCTAATCCTGCTTTTTGAAATTAGTTCATGTGTAGCATGAGAGGATCACCGCTGATGAAAACCCGTCACGATTTTAGTTGACCTTTGTAAGCAATGGATTTTACATAGCCATAACTTTACCTTTACATGTTTTCTAGATGTTAAAACATCCCTATGAGTGATGGGAAAAAATGGATGTCCACCTAGGAGGAGTCTTGAACGTTCTCCTCTGCCCTTCACACATTAATGAGAGAAATAAATCACTCTGGCATCAGGAGTTTTCCTTTGGCCAAGGTAACAAGTATCTTCCTCCCAAAGCCCGCTAATTACCGAGCGAGTCTGCACGGATGCAACCTTTCGTGGACCTGCCAGCTTCACGGCTGCTTCCTCCATCCCTTTGGAGATCTCTGTTTGCTCATGGATTTGGAGATGGGTTCTGAGAGAAACTCCAGGCCTGACACTGATCTGTAAACACCAGTGTATTTGGGAATATCTTCAGAACCGCAGATGGTGAGGTTGGAGAAGCTTCTCTACTGCATGTTCCTCAATGTTTTACAGTGCAGTTCAACTACAAGAAGAAGAAGGTCCATTGCAACAACTTATGATGATGTTTTGGACTGCTTTACTGGGTTGTCAGCAGTTCAGATTCATTTCAGGGCTAAAATCTGTGAACGATGCTAGATTGTGTTTTCCATCACTGTAATACGATAAAAAATAAAAAACACACCTCTGCATGGTCACTGCACCTCATGTGGAGAGCCATGGGCTTGCAGGATGTAGAGGTCTTGAAAATGTCTTTTTAAAAAGGTGCTTTTTTGTTGACTATACTATTTTGTTTTTCTTTCCTGCAATCACAATCATTTACTTTACACACAGCCTTGAAAACAGTCCCGGAAACAAGCTGGGGTTGACTTTAAAAGCAGGCGCGTGTAACGCCGGTGGACTGTAATGGCAGAAGTGAAACATATCCCCGCATTGCTGCTGTCTGTTTGCTCTCAGTGAGACGGCACTGCGATGGAGGAAAATTGCAGGTGATTATTTCCAAATGCATTTCAGAGGGCAAAGTGAAAAACGATAAGTACCATTTATGTCAGCGCACTTTTATTTTCTCCGCCTCCCCGACACAACGTGCTTCATTTGTACATTAATACTAAAAGAAAGAAAGAAAGAAAAAAAAAAGAAGAAATGCTCAACCTAAACACTGGATAATTAATCTGTTATGAAGACCAGAATTAAAAGCTAGTGAAGCTTTACGCTGTTAAAGTCAAAGCCACATAATAGAAGAACCACAGTGGGATATTTTAAGGCCATGTGACCTTTAGGAAATTCTCAGGAACCCAAAATCTGTAACACGTCTATGAGGGGTTTCAGTCAGCCGGCTCAGTGAATTGTCACGCAATGTTACAGTCAAGCTGAAGAAACATGTGGTTTACTCTGAAATATAAAGGTCATCAGTCAGTATAGACTACAGGTCAGGCTGTGATTGGACAGTAGAACCGTCACATGGGTAATTAGCGCCAGAATACTGGGTTTCAAATGGATCCATGAGCTTACAGTACTCATCTGGTTCCTGGACTCTGACTGATCAGAGTGCGGTGATTAACTTTCTCGGCCCGTGACGCAGCTGTAAATCACAGGTTTATATTAATGCGCTCGTTCCAATGCGTTATCGTTTCTATAGCAACGGCTCATCCGCGTCAATGATAAAGCCAAACGGGTATCATGGTGGTTCACTCAGACTTGTAGCATCTCGATTTCTTTCATAATTTATTTCCTCGGCTCTCTGTCTGACGCGCAGAAAGTGAGCAGATTATTAGCGTACAAACTTAAACCCAATATCCGGCGTGATGGATGTGCTCTGCGCTGAATAAACAGCACTCTGGAGGCGCTCCTCCCTGAGTTTGGTCTTCATTTGGAGACCATTATCTTCTCAAAGCCTCTCCAAATGTCTCCCTGAAGAAAACCACATGATCTTTCTTTTCCAGAACGACTTCATAATCGGTGAATGTGGACCTGCTTAGATGTTTATCCTTTATTTATGTCTTTATCTGTTTGATCATTTAGTCCAAATATCCCAAAACCCAGCACTTCAGACCCGACTATAGCACATCACGCTGGGAAAAAGCATCACTTCTCCCACTTTACACGGTAAAATCGTGACCCGTCATGCAGTGACAGATTAATTATAAACACTGCAGTCAATTACGCCCAATTAATGCTTTTCTTTACCCTTCTGCAGCACACTGACAATAACAGAACCAAATGTGCATCCTGTCAGCCTCTCGTAGCTTAATGTCCTTTAAACGACTTTATTTGTATGCTAATGATCGCTGTGATCATCTGACATTTGTCACACGGGACAGTGATGAATAACGGAAGGATTCATTTCATTAAATGGCTGGGGGTTTTGGGTCTCTTACTGTTGCTAATTTTACTTTAATGAAAAAAACCCCACAGTGGCGTCATGAGTATTTAAAATGCTGATTATATGGGTGTAAATATACTTTTATTTATTTCCTGTTGTTGATTTTAGGCAACGTGGTGCTGAAAGACACTGATTTGAAACTAATTGTAATAATAATAATGATTTTAATAGCATGATAAGTAATGTTGCTTGGCCAAAATCGAAGAGATTGTTGGAGACACGCCCTTTTTTGCTGTAGCATACAGAGATCTAACGGTGCTTGGACCCCTAAATCGCTCCTCACTGCTGTATTTGTACGTTTGTTCGTCTTTCTCAGACTGTAATTTACACTCAAACATCTGAAACGCTATGCAAGATATGTTTTTCTTCTTCTGGTCATTTTATACACAGTGAAATCGAAGGTCAGGCTTGTTTCCCGCCTGCATATCAAAATGACACGGCCTTGTCACGGAAATGGAAAAATGTTTTCATATTTGGTGCATGAATAGTCAGGAATATGGATGTATTGAAGGAATACATGGTTTCCACCGTTAAAGCCGTATATATATGAAGTCACAGATTATAGGTCTTGTTTTTATCCCGAGTCTAATGAACAGCGGGCATCAGTGTCATCATTCTTCTTCTCCATTCATGCTGAAAATAAGCGCAGTTCCATTACAGCGGGCCGGAGTGATGGAGGCGCTCCGGGATCAGACCTCCCGCCAGAAATGTCGCAGTGGATGGATGAAAACACGGTTAAGTGGTTTTTTCTTTTGTCTTTTCATATGCAGATCCTCCTGAAACCTGCGCGATGAGGATGATGAGAATTCCCACGCTGGTGTACTCAAGCATGTGGCTAGTAATCAAAATATTTTAAAAAATTGGCCATCAAATAAAAAAGAGAACGTGATTGAGAGAATTCATGAAAGTAAAAAAAACAGACCTGTTGTGTTACAAACAGAGTGGCACTTCCAGGTAGACGAGATCTTTATTCCATATTTATTCAGTGGAAAAAGATAAAAACAGAAATATTTCATCTCTTTGTTAGAGTATGAATGGATGGCTCAATTTTGTATGAAGTTTTACCAACAAAATATACATTTTTAATGAAAGAATCAGACATCATGCTGTAGTTACAAACAAACCGTCTGTCCTAAAATTGAAGAACTGACCAAACTCAATCTGAACTGAAGATTAGCACTTTAACTTGTGTTTAATACCGTATTTCTAATGTACCACTTATAAACCTATTGCTTAAAGCCTATGGGATGAGGTAGGTGTGGCACCTGGAAAGTGTACTCTTATATGGCAAAAAGGTTTATAAACGGTTTTTACGTAAATAAATTAGATAACTAACGGCAGAAGATCGTGAAGAAGAACACACACAAGAACAAGAGACCAGAATACAGGTGGTAATTAATGTTAACTAATTGGATTTGGGACAAATTGCCTGCTAACTTGCTAGCTAAGTAAGACATGCTAAGGTTAGTGTGAGGTTGCTAGCTGGTTGCTTCAAGCTTTGACACCAGAAGCTTCCTGACACATCCGAGTATTAATTCTGTTTATTCTCGTGTATAGATTAATACGAGTATGAAAATAATCGCCATGGAAACCGAAAAGGTAGCCATGTTTTTTTTTAAAGTCTCAGAGCGTTTTCAGAGCTAAGAGCTTTGAGATGGAAAGATGATGATTACGTCCCATCCATCTTAGTGTATCACACACACACATACACACACACACACACACACACACAAACACACACCATTTCCTCCATCGAGTCCTCGTGGACCCGTCTGGAACCAGTTCAGGTTTTTATTCTCCATGAGGAGTCACATCTTAACAACTTCACGCCTCAGGCTCGCTCCCTCAGGCTCCGTACAGATGGAGACGGAGATCGTGCCTAACACCGCCGTCCCTCAGACATTATTCTTAACTCGATCGTCCCCTGAAGCGCCGGAACGTTCCGGAATCCTCGTTCAAGGTTCTCTTCCCGTCTCTCCGCGTATTCACTTTACGGGGTTGAGATTTAACGTCCTGGATATGTGCTGCTTCATAGTCGCATCTCTGTCCGTTCGACCCCGGCGGGAAATTCCCAAACTGGATTTTTAGCTTCTGGATGGACGACAAACCGTCGGGGAAGCACCTGCTTCTGCTGCCATGCCGTCGACCGCGAGTTTATTTCTGCTTCTGCTTCAGTGGTGTGCTTGTTGTTCTTTGAAAATCGTCAGCTTTCATGTGGTTTTGGTTTACACCGAACAAACCAGGGCTGGGAACGCAGAAGAATCTATAAACTCTCCGGGTCGGTTTTCTCACCGAGGCGCTGCCGAATGAAATGGTGCTGACCGTCAGGGAACAGAGGGACAATTCTCATATTCACACACACACACACACACACACACACACACACACACACACACACACACACACACACACACACACACACAC
>JAQQZR010000018.1:16407540-16421158 GCA_030068235.1 Notoglanidium macrostoma
AGACAGAGAAAGAAAGAGAGAGTGTGAGAGAGAGACCGAGAGAGAAAGAGAGAGAGAATAAGTGAGAGAGAGAGAGACAAAGACAGAGAGAGAGACAGAGAGAGAGACAAAGACAGAGACAGAGAGAGAGAGAGAGAGAGACAGAGAGAGAGACAAAGACAGAGACAGAGAGAGAGAGAGAGAGAGACAGAGAGAGAGAGATGAGGTGAATATCGACTGCTGCTTTTCTTAATCGCTGAATGAGAGCGGGTTAATTACACTGTTTAATAAATGTCCGTTACATTTTACACTCCATTAAAGAATGTTTGAGGATAATGAGTTCAGGAGAAAAAAATCGTCTCCTGCTGTTGAGCTCAGGAGACAAACCGACATTATTTTCCTGTAGATTTCTAAACCGGAAGGATGACTTTCACCTCTGCAGGTTTTTTTGAGACTTATTGTAGATTAGAGTGAATTTTACCACCTCACTACAAACCATCAGCGAGTTTATTTTAATGATGATCGATAAAAAAGTCTTCTGTAAGAATGTGCTGCTGATGAAGTGGAGTTACTGTCACCGCCCCAAAGTGATTCATTTCCTATAACAGCATATCCCCAAGTGTTTTACTCTTTACTCTTACACCACAGCAGCAATTAGCTTTTATGTATTAAAGAAGGACCTCATACTGTTCTCAGTTAATAGTTTAAACAAGTTAGTTCCTGTTCTCACTGATGTCATAGCAGCTGTAAACAGTCGTTCCTCGCCAGCCTCTCGTTTCTCTCTCTCTTAAAGTTAACAAGACAAAAACGCTTGTCATGCTCGAGAGAAACCGTACAGCGGCGTAAACTCCTCTGTCCTGAAGTTACAGCTTTACAGTCACAGTTTTCCTCCGGATGCCCTTCCTTACGCAACCCTCTCAGATTCATCCGGCTTTGGGACCGGCAGCACAAAACACTAACTGCGCCCCCTGTGGGGCTGGGACCATTCACACTCACAATTTAGAGTGTGAATATGGGCAATTTTGAGTAGCCTAATTCACATGTTATTGGATCATTGGAGGAAACCAGAGGAAACCCACACATGCAAACTCAGAAAGGCACCCTGGGTGATTCGGAGGGATCGAACCCAGGACCTTCTTGCGGTGAGGCGACAGTGCGAACAGCTACACCACCATGCCGCCCTATCAACAGTTCTACAAAATGAAAATGAAACCAAGGACACTACATTACACACTTTTTCCTCTTACATTTATTATTTATTTATTAATAATTAATTTATATGAAAAAGACCCTCAATATGGCAGGATGACATATGTAGAAAATGTCTATAGTTTCATATTATACTCTATTTTCTGTTCTGTCACAAATCACACTCTTTACGGAATATGTTGCCATTTGGATGGTGTATATTGGGACGCGGCCATCGCCGGTGTTCTGAATAACTGCTAAAGCCGCGTTAGCACAGATGCAGATTAGAGCTCGATCCAACGCAGATCAGATCCCCCCCGCACAGCTGAATTACAGGTAAACACGCTGTTTATTAAGAAATTAAGATTAATCATTAAGACCAAGACGTGAGTGTGTGTGTGCGTGTGTGTGTGTAATAAGCACTCTCATTATTAGCCTAATTATTTTGGATCAAAATGTTTTGTTTTGGTAACTAGCCCCACTGTTAATATCAACAACCTTATCGAAATAAGCACTTACACCAGGTTTATACTTATTATTTATCTCTTTTCTGATGATTTTGATCATCTGAAATGCAACATTCCTGATTTTTTATTAATTTATTATTATTGAATTTACAGAACATGTGCTATATCGTTCTGTATCGTTATGTGGATATGACGTGACCTGTATTGGGACATGAGACTTTGGTCATATCGCACATCCTTACCTGCTCCATTTTACCCAACATCTGTATTATTCATGTTTAATCAGGCTCCATGTTCCGCGGGAATTTGAACCGGGGCAGAACGTCAGGCTTAAGCGTGAGGCACGAGGGCAGGAGGGACGAGGACACTGGAAAGGTTTTATTTAGCCTGCAGATGTAACTTTAACAGATGTTCATTTTGAAGTTTGGACAGAAATGATCTCAGAAGAGGTGCGCTGGCCCAGAGGACACGCTATGCAAATTCAGAGACGAGAAAATGAGTCGAAATTATTTTTTCTTCCCCAAACAATAAAGAATGACGCTGTGGTTTTCTGGCCCGCTCATGGAGATATTATGAGGATGAAATTTTACCATGTTTCTCACGTATATTAAAAACAACCTCACACACACTGGAATGGTCTGATTAAGTCTGAGCTCTGATGCAAAATCATGATCTTGTTAAATCAGAGCTTTATTGTGTAGTTACAACATGAGAGCTCTCATCCTCGTGCCTCATTTCCCCCTCAAACCCCTGCGACTTCTCTCTGAACCCTGCAACGACAGCCTGGAAATGAAAGTGTAAATGCCAGGCTCGGTCTCGGCTCCTCTCAGGTCCACGTGACGGATCTGTTTCGATGAAACCCTCATGAGGAATTAATGAGGCGACAGCGTGAGCGCCCGTGGAGCCCAGGAGAGATGATTTAAGAGAAAGTCCTCCGTTTTCAATAAATAATGAATTCTGCTCTTCCTTTATTTACTGCAGAGAACAGTTGCGTCACGAGGATTGGTGGGAAATGAAAAGAAGACAAAAAAACTCCCAAACACACGAGCTTGTGATCGGATACCACGGTTATAAATTCCATAAAGCACGTTTTTAATACTGGGATATAAGAATGTGGGGGCATTTGTGAGATTGGGATCATTTTTTTTCTTTTTTAACTGCTTTCACATTTTTTAATATTATGATGCAATTCATTGTTGTGGTGCTGTAATAAACACACACACACACACACACACACACACACACACACACACACACACACACACACACACACACAGAGTTCCTGCAGAGTTCACTGGCTAGTTAAGAGTTCACTGGCTATTTTTTTTTTTCCTATTTAGAGCCTTTTCTGATAGTTAAAGGGTTCTACACAGAACCTCTTAAGGGTTCTCAGAGAGGGACAAGTTGAAGAACCCAACAAAGAGTGAATGAAGATTATACCAACATTCATTAATGATCAAACTCTGAATCCATAATTACATCATTGCAAATCACAGGATTTATATCGTATATAAAGCCATGAGAATTTTGTAATGATAAAATTTGAGAAGCGTAGGTCAAAGGTCATCCTCAATCAAATGTCTGTTGACAGATCTAGGTCAAAGGTCATCACGAATGCTATGTATGTGGCAAAGGTTAATGATGATGGGATGCAATTGAAAATGGAAACGTGGTTTGGAAACTCGGATGTTAAAAATATAGTATGTGTTAATGAATGTCACACACACGCACACACACACACACACACACACACACACACACACACACACAGTAGTATCTATAGTAACAGCTCATTCACAGGGACGTTTACGGCAGACACGCAACATAAAAACATTAGAGAAAAAAGTTAAAGCCGTGAAGTTTTCTGTAAAGAGAACATTTATGGCTCCAGTGTCAGCGTTTTGAACATTTTCTAAAGGAGTTTCCAAGACACAGAAATTGTTTATAACTGTTATAATATAATGACAAAAATATGAAAGATATGACGTGTCATCTGTTAGTAAATGAAAACTGGACTCATTAATCAGTAATAAAAGCAGAATAACCCACTTGGGGAGGTTCTAGGAAAATCATCATGGGGTAAAACATCAACCTATAGAAATGTATTAATTTATCTGGTTATTTGTTTGTTTATTTATTCCATAAAGTTGTGAAATCTTGTCTTCATATAAAAACAGTTCTTGTACTGATTTACTGAGCGGTTTCTCAGATGTTTGTCTTTAACTTCATGGCTCTAAACAATCCCTCGCTACCCCAATGCCACTCTACTCCTATCTCACAGGTCACGTCACGCGTCTGAAGTCGAGATTTCCTGCAGCAGAGAAAATAAACGGGATATCCGGCGGATAAAGCGGAATGTAGGAAGACGGAGCGGAGGATGGAAATGGGCTCGGTCTGGGATGCCGTTGTGCTCTAGCCTACAGTCAGAGCTTTTTTTTGATAAGCTCATAAGTGCATTTGCAGCATTTCCTCCTCAGCAGGCCACTAACAGGTTTCCGAGAGGTCAATTAGCTGTAATGGTACAATAATGCGGTTTACTTGAATCCTAATTGGATTTGGACGAGCCAATGGTTTCTCTAATGTCCTGGGTTAGAGGCTAAAAATGCACAGGGTCTTTGTACAGCGATCACTCATTTTAGGGGATGCATGGAATTTAGGAGAGAGTGAGAGAGTGAGAGAGAGAGTGAGAGAGAGAGTGAGTGAGAGAGAGTGAGAGTCAGAGTGAGAGTGAGTGAGAGAGAGAAAAAGAGAGACGACAATACATCATATAAATAGAATGAATGAATGAATGAATACAGATTTAACTATTTAGCTACTTGAAGGTCATTTATACATCATCAGAATTTACTGAATTACTATACAACTGAAAAGCATATATTTTATTAAATCTTATTATAATTATTGATAGACTGATATGTATCCGGATAAATGGACAGAGCGAATCACCATATACAGTACATACAGCACCTGTTTGGACTCACCTTCACTGGTTTTTCTTTATTCCTCAAGACACATTTCACGTCTTAACGTCATGATGTTCTGTCGCTTCTCTTTACTTATGAGTGGTTCTTGACATGATATGGATTACTACGCTTATCGAAAATGGCTGCGTGCTGTATTTATATGATTTATTTTTAACTGTTTGATGGTCAGAAACACATTAAGAAGGCAAGAAATTCCACTGATGAACATTAGAGAAGTCACACCTGTTAACTGGGAAGCGTTCCAGGTGACGACCTCCTGAAGCTGGCTAAGATGATGCTGAAAGCGTGCAAAGCTTCATCAAGGTAAACACTGCCTACTGAGAAGAATCTAAAATATGAATCATAAACAAACATGCATACAGTAGATAAATGGACAGACACAGACTATAACGATAGATAGACAGATCGATTTATGAGGCATGGTAATGATAGATAGATGGACAGAAGGACTAATTTACTGATTTCTGATGTGATTTATAAATTTAATAAAGTTTCTCTCTCTCCTTGGAGATCAGGAACGAAGAGAAATAAATTGTAACGTGCTCACTGATTGACTTGCACCGTGTGTGTGTGTGTGTGTGTGTGTGTGTGTGTGCTGAAGCGCAGTATTAGCCGTGTAAGAGCCTGTCCATGTTCCAGACATGACCCAGACAAGACTCTTTCGGGAACAAATAATAATTAGATTTTTACTTTCCCCAGCTGAGAGCAGAGCGGTGCTTTCAGAGGAACTCTTCATATCTACAAGCAATAACTCTCGAACACAAACAAACACGACGCTGATTAAAGACTATTCTTTTTAGTACATAATAAAAGATTCCAGACAGAACTTCATGATCTTCAGAAAAAAACCCTGGAAGACGGTCTGAACTTTCCTCAGAAGTCGCCACTAATTTGACCTTTAACCTTTCCGTTGAATTAAGCCTGGTATTTCTATGCAAACACTCCTACAAACAGCATGATTCATGAGCCACTAATGACACACACACACAATCAGAGCCCCTGTGGGTTTGACTGTGCAATGTTTGATTGTGGAAATCTCGCTGCGGAATATGCGCAGAACTGTGACATAATGTAAACAAACATTATGTCAATAATGAATACTGATGAAGACATTCAGAAAAACAAAAATACAGGTTAAAAGCAGGTCACGCTGTTCTTCGCTAGGTTTCCATGATAAAAACTTAATCTAGGATGAAGCTATTTTTAAAAATACCAAAAGTGTTTATGGATGAAGAGCTCCAAGGTTCATCAGTGCAGTGCTACTTTATTGCTCCTGTGTTCCAGTGAACTCCTGGCACGGATTTTAAATCGTTCACTCGGTATTATCGTCCGTACAACTTTCGTCCAATCAGAACGCACCGATTTCAGACCCGTCATGAGAAATGCGCTCTGACAAAACTGTATAATTCTTTGATTAATGATGAATTTAAACCATATTTTTGGACAAGGCTGTGATTAAAGGCCACTGTATTGTTAAATTGAACAAGACCCAGAGCTCAGAGTAATAACTTGCACACCCAGAACCTCCATTTTTTTGTTGTAACTTTTAATGAGAAAATCTCTTGGCTGGGTCAGAACACTAATCTGCTGCGTGTCTCATTCACAACGGTAACAATGTATGTTTTTCAAATGTCAATTCTACCAATTTAATTAACTGTGCTACGTCAAGCATGAGAGTCTGCTGAATAACGGCGCTCACGCTCGTCTCCACCAGCCGCTACAAGTGACTGTTTCTTTTGTGTCACGCCACGACTCCTTCCTCCGACTCGATACAACTTTTAGACACTTGAAGTGCTCGAGAGCTTTTCACAAGGAAAATGAGTGGAACTCTGAAGCTACTGTCGAGATCGAGATCAAAACCGTCTCATGCATTCAAGTCGGGGTTCAAGTGGAGAAATCAGAAATACTCGAACATGTTGTGTGTCAGGTTTTTCAAAATAATAATAATGTACTGTTATAAGAAACGCTACTTTCTGACTTCACTTACTTGCGCACAAGTGACTCTAATTTCTGCGTTATCTATAAATACATTAATTATCGATACACCAAAAAAAATTCTGGGAAGGGTGAGCCGCCCCTTTAATAGTTAGCTAGCTAATTCATCATCACGACTTAAAAAATTTCCATAGCTAAAGTGAAACAGTTGATCAATAGTAAATGTTAGATATAGCTGTAACGGTTATTTAGGACAAATATTATTTAGCATGCTTTAGTTCCCATTCATCAGGTAAAATCTGAGTTTGGTGTTGGTGTTCGGCTAGGACACTGTTATCAAAGCTAAACTTGAGGCATCATATGTAAAAATCACTACGCGCCAGACTTTTAATCAGGAAATGGACGTTATAAGTCTTCCATGTTGCAGGTATTCACCATTTAGATCATTTCCTGTTCACAGATCAATCACACCTGGTCATTTTTTTTTCACCGCCAAATTAAAGAGGGATATTTTCTCTTCTTTCCACTTCGAGCCATTTCTCACAGGCGGTAATATCAATCCTGCTGAAGAGCCACAGAATGAAAGCTTTTAAACGGCTGATTAGCCGCAAATTACTGCTGATTAGACTGCTCGTTTGTTTGCAGACTCGTCACTGAGAGCTTAGCTGCCGAGTCGAGGTGGTCTCATCCGCTTCATACATAAACCTGAAATTTTAAACTGGTAAAAAATGATGATCAAAATGATAGAAAATGAAGCAATATGCTTGTTCAAGATCCATACAATTTAGGACTGTAACATGATTACAGACATTAAAAAAAATACATATTTAATCTTCAATTAAAAATAAAGAAATAATGCTAATAATAGTCATGATTAATATTTATGGAAAATTGTGTTACATTCGTTTTATTAAGCTTAAAATATTAATTAGAATTTATATAATAAAAACAATAATCAAACACAATCCCAGCCTCAACTGTTGATTCGTAAACAGCTGTTTCTCAAAATACTGAACAGAGCGATGGAGCATAATGACGTTTCTCCAGATTGTACGTTACGGAAAGAAAAATTCCCCATGGTTCAGTCTGGTGATACTTTAAAATCCTGTTGTGTGTGACACACTAACCAAACGGCGTTGTTTACAATAAGGCATCTGCAACCATTTTTGCTGGAAGCGCACTGAAATCCAAACGCTGTTATCTTCAGCCAAGAACCCATCCCATCTGTTCGGAAAAGATGCACCAGATTTAAACACACCAATAAACATCTGGAATTTGATTTGTACTAACTCAACAAAACAGTCTTGCTTCATGTCAGATGATATGATCAGCCTTAAAGAGTCACAGAAAACATAAAAAAAAGGGGGGGGGGGAGTATGGGGGGCGGGGTCAAACTGAAAAATGTAAAAGGTGTGAGTGAGATGTATTCTGTAATGTGTGTACATGAGCATGATGTGTTCTACAGCTATAGGCTGAGCTCGCTAATGGTCACATGACACAACTTAACCAATAAGAACACAGCAAACTATAATTAAGGAAAAACTAATCCTCAAAATAATCTCTCAATGAGTCAATTACAAAGCTTTGAAAAACTATTTCATGAAAAATAAAAAAAACACATCACCAGAGGTTGATTGATTACACGGTACGATTCTAATCTCGGAAACAAGCTTCACTTTTTGCATATATTTTATTTATAATATTTTAATTGCAAATCAATACAAACTTAGATATCACTGAATCAAACTTTATAGTGAACATGTAAATAAGCAAGTTTAATATTTTATTTTAATCAAAACTACCTTTTTTATTTCCACTTAATACAATTAATAAACTTTGTGAAACATTTAACATAAGCTTTTTTGTGTCTAACTCTAAATCTGTTTGTGTAAAAATCAAATTTTTTCTGTACTGTAGCTACTGTATTGCTCAAACGCAACAACAACAACAACAACAATAATAATGCACATATTTTTATTTTTCCAGAAAAGGCTGAAAGTCCTTGAGAAGAAGGTGGCGTTTCTTCCCCTTGTTCATTACTCATCTCTCTCTGCACCTCTTCCTTCTCGCCTTCTCTGTGAATAAACGATCGTTTGAGTTCCTTTGTGTGGGTTTCAAACTGTCTCGCTGCAAATGATGCGTAATGAATGTTTTATTTTCTGTTTCCCTCAAAACTCAGTAAAGACACAAACGCTGTAAAATCCATCAGCTTGTTTGTCAGCACTGTAGCGCTGCACTGAGCTCGAGACTGCAAAAGTTAAAAAAGGAAAGTTAAAGCTGGAACCCTGAGACAAACCCGGCACGAGCAGCACACACTCGTCACTTTCTAGAGCTAAAGCTTCAGTAATATATATTGTTTTAATGTATTAAAGAAAATTGGCAGGTATATTATTTAATAAAAAAAAACATTCCAAATGTAATATGGCCAAAACATAAAGAAAGAAAGAAAGAAATACATACATAGAAAATGTTATGTATAAAATACAATAAGCTTATATAGTTTGAAATAAATAAGTACATTTTTCTGTACGTTTTCTTCTTTTTTTTTTTTTACTTTATTATTAATTCAGGTGCAACATCAC
Source organism: Notoglanidium macrostoma (assembly GCA_030068235.1). Classification (NCBI taxonomy): domain Eukaryota; kingdom Metazoa; phylum Chordata; class Actinopteri; order Siluriformes; family Auchenoglanididae; genus Notoglanidium; species Notoglanidium macrostoma. The sequence continues at coordinate 16,416,676 of JAQQZR010000018.1, forward strand.
CAGATAAAAATCATACTTCAATATTTTCTTTAACGTTTTTAAGATATCCAGGTAAAAATATTACTAACACAGCAACATTTGTCAAATTTATTCAGATAACGTGTCAAAACTCCATTAAAAGCCAAACCTATGTTGAATTAGTGTAGTGCATAAGTTTACACCCCCCTTGGACTTTTCCACATTTTGTAGCGTTTCAACCTGAAACCGGAATCGACTTAAATTGAGTTACACAAAATAGCCCATAATACTGAATACAAACGGAAGGATTAGGATTAACAATCGTTAATACAGAAGTTAGTTCTGATACAACTGAGCAGAAGTCAGATCATTAGTTCACATGGAGTTCACCTGCATCATGAAGACCAAGGAGCTAGCAAAAAACCCCCCCAAAAAAACAACCACACTAGCATGAATTGCTAGATCTAGGGCTTGTTTAGCTTGTTGCTAAGATAGTAAAAAATGGCAGATGACGCTTCACATTTTTAAAATTTGAAGTAACACAACAGTTGTTAGCTTTACTGAGCTAGCAAAGGAGTTAGCCAACAGCAGCCTTGCTAGCATACTAGCTAGTTAGCAAGTGAATACCAATCTGCATGTAGTACTTATGAAATAATTGAGAATAAAGAAACACACACAGGCTTCCTTGTACAATGAAATTGTTAGCTGGCTCGCTACTGCAGTAGGTCAATAACAACAAATACAACAACAGGGTTTTTAAAAACTAAAAAAGAAAAGGTGGGAAAGTTTTAATTTTCACATAATCCTACACAGGTTCAACCACATTGTTTCTATATCTGAGAGTATTTGTGTGTAAAATTATGCCACCGTGTTTAATTAACAAGTTTAGAGTGCCTGCAGATACAAGATGGCCGACGCCGTTCTCGCGTTTTCTTTGAAGCCTTTATCGGCGAATTAAACTCCACTGAGCTCTGCTTAAGGATCTGCTTTCCACAGCAGGGTTTTATAACTTTTATTTATCTGCTCTTGGCATTCTTTATAATCTCAGTCCCCGGTCATTCTCCATTCTAAACTTTACTGCTGAAAATCATGAGGTTGATTTAAAAAAAAAAAAAAAAAAAAAAAGAAGAAGAAACCCTGCTGTGTTTAATAATAATCAATAATGCTGAACACTTCTCTAGGAGCTTCTGGGGAGTGGATTAAGTGGGAAGTGGATTAAGTTCCTTTCTGACATGATTTGAAAATTAGGCTACAGCACAGAGCATTTCATTCCAGAGATAATCTCTGACAAAATCTAATATTAAAATTAAATAATGGGACGAGATCAACAGACACGAGACACAACGATGCAGGGAAAAGCAAGCAGCTTGAAGTTTCCCTTAATCTGGAGACAACTGTTCTCAGAACTAGCACAAAGGTTCTTACAAGCACTTTTTTCGTTGTTGTAAAAAACTCCCAATTTGGTAAGAAAAATAATTAAATAAATAAAATAATTTTATAATAATCTTATACTCAGCTATCTTAGCTAGATCTTTTTTTTTCTTAACCTCTTTAAACACAATAGAGTGCTTTGTGTTTGGGCTCTGCAACCCGCTGTGTGTTGAGGGAATAAATAGATAATGAGGGAATGAGCAGCAGGTGTGTGGAAAGAGACAATTGCTACCTGGCCACGCCCTCTGACTCTGACCCCGCCTCCACCTCACGCTAACACACCTGTAACAGTCCAAAACTGTGATGCTGTAGTGTTTTGCACAAGCTGTAATAAAGAAATACTACATCATAAAGAGTTATTGTTGTAATTATTACAGTTCTAATGAATTAAAAAACATATATTTTTTTAAGTTTGGTGATTTTCTCTCTCATAATTATTTAGCACTTTTTTATTTCACTTGATTTTATTATTTCTTTTAATTATATTTACCTACTTTCTGTCATTTTTATGGTAATTTGGTATTTTTTTTTATTCCTTTTCTGTAACCACTAACTCTCAAGCACTTTCATTTCAAATGAACCAAGGATGATATATAAAATTCATAAAATTGAAAAATGATTAGATCATCTAATGTTACATATCTGTGAGCAGCAAAAGTAATTGAACTTTTGCTTTCAGAGTCTCTTGTGCAGCGATAACTGTAACTCAGCTTCAGCTCTGGGATGTTGGTGTGTTTCCTCACATGAACTGCTCACACAACATTTCTATTGGATTAAGGTCAGGACTTTGACTTGGCTTTCCACAACATTAACTTTATTATTCTTCAACCTTTCTTTGGTAGAGCGACTTGTATTTAGGGTCGTTATCTTGCTGCGTGTCTCACTTTCTCTTGAGAGTCAGTTCACAGACAGACGTCCTGATATTTGCCTTTGGAATTCACTGGAATAAATCAGAATTCGTCGTTCCATCAATGATGGAGAGCCGTCCTTCTCCAGATGCAGCAAAACAGGCGGAACCATGACACTACCACCTCCATGTTTCACAGATGGGATAAGGTTCTTCTGCTGAAGTTGCAGGGTTTTCCTTTCTTCAAACATTATGCTTATTATTTAAACCAAAAGGTTCTATTTTGGTCTCATCCGTCCACAAAACATTCTTCCAACAGCCTTCTGGCTTGTTCACGCGATCTTTAGCAAACTGCAGATGAGCAGCAATGTTCTTTTTGGAGAGCAGTGGCTTTCTCCTTGCAGCCCTGCCATGCACACTATTGTTGCTCAGTGTTCTCCTGATGGTGGACTCATGAACATTAACATTAGCCAGCGTGAGAAAGGCCTTCATTTGTTACCCAGAAGTTACCCTGGGTTCCTTAGAGACCTCGTGACTCGTGGATTATTACACGCCTTGCTCTTTGGGTGATCTTTGTTGGTCTCCACTCCTGGAGAGGGTAACAAAGGTCTTGAATTTCCTCTATCTGTCTGACTGTGGATTGGTGGAGTCCGAACTCTTTACAGATGGTTTTGTAACCTTTTCCAGCCTCATGAGCTTCAACAACTCTTTTTCTGAGGCCCACAAAAATCTCTTTTGTTTGTGCCATGCTACACTTCCATTAACATGTGCTTGTGAAGATCAGTCTTTGATAGAACCCTGTTTTTTAAATAACACAGGACGTACACACAAAACCTGATTGCCGTCTCATTGACTGAAAACACCTGAATCTAATTTCTCTTTCAAATTAACTGCTAATCCTAGAGGTGCACATACTTTTGCCACTCACAGAGCTGTAATAAATGACCAAGTATAGTAATTTTTGTCTCGTTTGTTAAATTAGGTTCTTTATCTACTTTTAGGACGTGTATGAAGATCTGATGATGTTTTAGGTACATATGCAGAAATATAGAAAATTCTAAAGGGTTCAGAAACTCAGACACCACTATTTATTTATTTATTTTTATTATTATTTATTTATTTCCAGATGTCCTTTTTCAGTTCATATGAAAGAATCTGGTGCCATGTCTCAATAACACTCTCATGTAGCATGAGAATCACACAAAGAAGCAATCTGGAGGGACAATATGACTTCTGCTGGCAAGCAGGAATGAAATGTCATCTCGCCCTGGTAGGTTGTCGCCATAAAATAAACATGAAAAAGAGATGCTGGAAAGATGGCAGGGTTATTACGCCCGCCTCAGGCACAGCGCTGACCTGAATTACCGAGTCGTTTTGTTACTGCTAAGTATGTCATATCTGTACGACGCTCCTCAGGGTTAGGTACGGAGTGGGAGCGGCCGTGAGTAATTATTGTGTGCCCTCCAGAGGAACTTTAATGCCTGCCTATTTTTATATTTTTGTGGTTTTTGCACCTATAAAAATCTGTAAATGCTCTTCAGCTCAACACTTATTTTCTAACCCACTTCTGCAGTGTGTAGTGAGCTGTATAATCACTGCGAACACTGAATTATTTCGTTCTTTCTGGGGAAGAAAATAGAAACGTTTGTAGGGATTTATAGGAAAGTGTGGGTGTATAAATGCTCTGTGCTTTCAGAAATGCAATTTCAGCACATACTCTGTATTTTCTGGACTATTAACTGCTTTTTCTTCTGCAACATCATTTTACATTTAGGCTACAGGGATTTATGTTAACAATAAATACAGATATCAAAACATCTCTTTAACAGATTTAACATTTGACACATATCCAAAGACAATCATTTATTGTTATTTATATCATTATCATTTATATTATACTGGCTATTTGTTGGTACCTCGAATAGCGAAGCCTACAGCAGGGGGCAGATCTTTCTCTTACAATGCCCCTCAGTTATGGAACAGCCTTCCAATTAGTTTTACCTGCTGCCTCTCCCTTTTAGTGATGCTGTTATAGCTAGTCTTCCCAGAGTTCCTGCTTGCACTCAGCACACGAGATACTCTGTTCCTTACCGTTATGTGATAATGAGCATACCTAACAATCTGTCCATCTCTCTCTCTCTCCGGACGTGCCTGATCCATCCTGATGTCATACTCCTGGTTGGAGTCATCACTTGGAAGCCACTTGCTCCTGTTGAGGACGGCACCATATGAACTGCCTCAACACAC
>JAQQZR010000018.1:16426703-16448576 GCA_030068235.1 Notoglanidium macrostoma
TACCTACCTGTCTGTCTACCTACCTGCCTGTCTACCAGACTTCCTACATACCTGTCTGTCTGTCTTACTACCTACCTATCTGTCTACCTACTAACCAAACTGTCTACCTACTGACCTACTTATCAAGACACCCGTCTGTCTATCTGTCTGTGTGTCTATATCCATACCTGTCTATCTGTCGACTTACCTACATTATAATCAAAATAATTCAGCTCTGTCTGAAAAGGGAGCGTCATGTGACCATTCGAAATGGTGGAATCTGGAGGAGGGTAATAAAGGTTATTCATTAAACTCTTAGCAGGTGTTTGATGAGGAAAAAAATCCCGCTTCCCGCTTCTACAGAAGCGTAAATTCACACTGAGCATGTTTACTTGCAGCAGGATAATAAACTGTTTGGCGTTCCTGTCTCGACACGCCGCTGTACATAACGAACAACCCACTTCCAGATAAATGTTTATTTTATGATTAAACTTAGCTGGAATCAGATAAGAGGAATTAGCATTAGCATGAAATACATGTGAAGGCTTGTTGCTTGATAAGAGCCAGAGGAGACGGTGCTAGAGAAAATAATAGGCATCAGATAGAGGTTATTCTTTTTCTTTTTGGAAATATGACTTGCATCTCCTGGCAATTAATCACAAAAGATTATCTCAGACTCCTGTTTTGTTCCTTTGCTTTTGTTCGAGATAACCTGACCTGATGGAGAGTACTTTAAACTGGTGTACTCTTGTATTGTAGCGTCTTCCGTCTCTAACACACATGATCAGATCATCACTAGCTTAATAAGATATTAGTTGATCCAGAGCTGGAAAAAATGCAAAATGTGCAAATAATAAGATCTTCATGGAGGTGGGGAATAATACACAAAACGTAAAAGATAAAACTCCCAGCTGGCAGCTTTACATTAGCAGAACGTTTTCTCAGGACCTCACAGTTTCTAGAAAGTTCAAATTATATACCACCTACATACCACAGTGTTGTTGAATTCTAGATTCTGATTGGTCAGAAGGTGTTACTCACAGGTTTAGTGCTCGTTCTACTAGGTTTTTGTTTCTATAGCAACAGCTCATTGACAGGAACTCATACAGCGGATGCTGCGCATAAATATAACCCTAACACACCTGTCTGTCTGTCTGTCTGTCTGTCTACCCACCTACCTACCTATCTGTCTGTCTACCCACCTGTCTGTCTGTCTGTCTACCCACCTGTCTGTCTGTCTTCCTACCTACCTGCCTATTTACCTGCCTGACTATCTATCTGCCAGTCTGTCTACCTACCTACCTACCTACCATATCTACCAACTTATCTATCTACTTACTTGCATGCCTACCAATTTACCTACCTACATGTTAACCTGTCTGTCTGTCAGTATAACTAATACCTACCTGTCTGTCCACCTTGCTACCGACCTACCTCCACTTAACACTCAATTTTGTTACTCGTTAAACTCCTTTTAAGACTAAAACTCCATTCCGTTTGTCTTGATCTGCTGCTAAACTATCAAAATCAGCATCATAGCTTGAGTCTCTCTCTCTCACATCTCATTCTGCTCGAGTCTTCACAGCATTTCTGCATCATTAGACCTAAACTTTCTCCATCTGAAGCGCAGTGTTATTGGGTAATCAGCACCCGGTTTCCTCCGACTGTCCCCACCACAAGCTGCTTCTTTTTTATCAGCCTGGAGCACTGTCTCGAATCAAACCCATGTCCTCCATCTTCCCTCTCGCTCGCTGCCGTTCTCTGAGAGTAGACGAGCTTTGTTCTATTTCTCACTCTCGAGTTTCCATGCGTACTCCACTGACAGCCTATTGATCCTCCTCGTCTCCCACAGTGCACCGCTATGAAGCTGACACCTAATTCGAGGATGGGATTTCACAAACCTTTCAGGGAAAGTAAGAGAGATCAGCGGTGCACTTAATCTGATGACTGAGAAAGCAGAAAATTGTTCTCTGTTTTTTTTCCCTCTCTGTCTGTCTGTGTCACTCTCTCAACATCTCTGGTTCGTGCACTCGGTCTTTCGCTCACACACAGACATGCCGTCTTTCTCTTTCGCCTCGGTTCGTTTTGATAACTTTATGATGGGATCCCTGCTGGTTGTTGGCTTATTAGAGAGATGAGGCACAGAGAGGAGGAGGAGCTGATACAGCGTGTGACTCAGAGCTGAAAAAAAGAGTCGTGGATGGGTTATTAGCCAAGCTCTGGCAACAAAAACACCATGTAATCAATCAGAATTCAGATCTCAAATGAGGAAAAAGGTCGTCGATAAACAATAGCGCCTCCAACAATGATGCAACGTTAACATGGAACATAACGGCGCTTTAATGCGAGCAAGCGTACCGTGTCCAGGATCAACAAGAGATTGAGAAAGCAAGTTAGTTATTTTAATAGTGACATTATTAATAATCAGTCAATATTCTGCCTTATTGTTGTTACATTTGCTGTTGTATGTCACAATAAACAAAAATTTCTTACAGCAAAGACAATAACAGGATAAACAACATACAAGTATTAATAAAAATTAAACACAGCAAACAAAGCATGTGAAAAAAAATCACATGCACAAATAATTAAATGATCGCCAAAGAATAATTGCTTCACCGACTCCCTTTTCGTATCATAGTTTCCATGGCAACACGCATCGTTAGCAATGCTAGACAAATATTGCACTATATTGTCTAATTCATTTTATTTGACTGTTTTCATGTTTTACACTAGTTATTTTTTATTTCTAGATTAATTCTTCACTGTCTGTAAACTACTTAGAAAACTTTGTTTAAAAAGTCTTATATTAATAAATTTGTTTATTCCTGTCTTGCTCCTGTCTCCGCCCCCTGATTGTACTCTCATTGGTTTGTTCCACAAATGTGCGTGCTGCTCTGTGCTTACACGCTGAGTTTATGTCATGTTATAATTTGGTGTCTCATCTCGTCGCGAAGCCTTCACTCCTTTATGTCAGATCTATAGATTAGACTCATAAATGCGAATAAACTCATTTTGCGATTCTGTTTATGATTCTTATTGCTCTAATAAACCACACACCAAAGTTGATGAAGTTGCTTTCTGGATTATCTTATGGGCAAAAATTAGCCTCAATGTAGAAGAGTCAACAAAATAACACACTAACAATAAACAATAAGCTTTGTTCTTAAGGTTCTCAGTGGGAACTTTCTACCCAAACCAGAACCCTTGCATTCAGGACACTATTCAGAGTCGTACTATTTCAAACTTCTAACGTCTTGTGCTTGTCATATTTGTTTGTTCATTAGTAATTGGTAATTTCTCAGCTTACTTCACTTGATGATGGATCAGCTTGTGGCTGCTAGGCGTCCGGTTCTGAACACAACATTACTAGCTTGCTAAGACGAACAAGCATGTTATCCTCGCCGGTTAGCTGCCTAACATAGCTACGTAATCTGTGAGGATGTGTTACATTAGCTAGAGCATTTTAAGAACAGAATGGCGCAGGTGAGCTAACAGCGCAAAAATGACTGTTAGCTAGAAGCTGATTTATTTACATTGATTACAGAATGTACTTCTCTCAGAAAGCTGCCTTCTGATTGGTCCTCAATGTCTAATGAGAACCTAAATTCTCCTCTAAAGGTCATAACGAGAATGTAGCACTTCACCTACAAATGTTGAGAGCATTACAGTCCAGATAATCTATAACCATGAGGTTGCATGGATTAGATGGAAAATTTGACAGTTATCTTATTTGTAAATCAGCAGTGTGGGTCGTGTATCAGATTTACAAAGGACAGGACGTTCAGATGATTGGCCTCTCCTCTAACATCAGCTCCAGCACTTCAGACCCTGCAGAGCTCACATAAAGATAGTCCGAGGCTCTGCTGTTAATGCTTTTTTTTTTTTGCTTCATGGTGGATTTCTTTTTACGTATGCTTTGATAGAAGGTGCCCCAAACCTGAAGCGCATTAAATCAGACATCAGGAATGGACACATGGAGACATCTGTAGAGAAAGACAGAGAGAGAAAGAAAGCCTTTTGGATACAAGAGAAAAAAAAAAAAACCCACACACACAGTCCATTTTCATTGATTTCTCAGAGAAGCCCAAACAAAAGCTGCTTCACTCTTCCATCTGCCCACCAAATGAAAGGCAGATTCACTCCTTCAGCACTAAAAGCATCTTCATTCTCCTCTCTAGAGTGAATCTTAATGTTCCTGACCATTCCCAGCCTGGCAGGCCCCATAAAGAGCCGAGGTTTCTGCATTTCACTGAACGACGGCAGCAGTGGTTTAGAAGAATGTTAGCTTTAACCCTTACAGCCAGATTACTGCATTTCTTTTTTCATCTCCATCTACACCAAGCTATTTAAAGGTTTCGCGGAAAACTCTAATCTTCCCGTCACAGCAGGTCCAAGTAGGTGTATCGCACCAAATACCAGGTGTTTATTATAATTGTGGAAAACTAAAATTATGTTAAGTATTAACATAACAACCTGCATATTCACTCATTCACGCCAAATGATTCACTCACTCAGAACTAAGTGATTCATTCATTCAGAACTAAATAATTCATTCATACAGAACTAAATGATTCACTCAGAACTAAATGGTTAATTCATTCAGAACTAAATGGTTCATTCATTCAGAACTAAATGATTCACTCAGATCTAAATGGTTAATTCATTCAGAACTAAATGATTCACTCAGATCTAAATAGTTCATTCATTCAGAACTAAATAATTCATTCATACAGAACTAAATGATTCACTCAGAACTAAATGGTTAATTCATTCAAAACTAAATGATTCATTCATTCAGAACTAAATGATTCACTCAGAACTAAATGGTTCATTCATTCAGAACTAAATGATTCACTCAGATCTAAATAGTTCATTCATTCAGAACTAAATGATTCATTCATACAGAACTAAATGGTTAATTCATTCAAAATTAAATGATTAATTTATTCAGAACTAAATGATTCACTCAGATCTAAATGGTTCATTCATTCAGAACTAAATGATTCATTCATTCAGAACTAAATGATTCACTCAGAATCAGTGTTTTTATAGGAAAATAATCAACTTTGGTGTGCTAACAGTAACTCCACTTTATAGCCGCACCTCATCACTGATTATTTGCCTTTAACAATTTCTTTGACAGTACTTTATTTCTGTAATCAGCAATAGTAGTTCTGCGATATTTGTTTGGAAAATTCATACAAGCTCAGCAAACACATTCCTCATACATGATAATAAGGACTCTCAGGAGCTCCACTAACACCAGCAGGGAAAATGATTACACTGACTGTAGCCTGTTATTGCTGACACCGACATGAGGGACAGTTTTATGCCATGCTGCAATACCTTTACATTTACACGCACACTTTTAGGCTGTGGGGAAAAGTAAGTGTCTGTTGGAGAAGCGAGCAGATTAAAAAAGCCTCAATGGATTTACAAACTTTATGTGATCATATACAGTGAGAGCGTATGTTTACAATATTTAGATCTTTGCAAGAAAGCAGAGAACCGAAATGCAGGCAGCATCTTGTGACCAATGATTTTGGTATCGTAGTACAACATTAATAACGCTCAAATTAATAATGCTCAAAAAAATAAATTCGGGAAGCTATCACACTTCACTCCTGCAGCACAGACATTAGTAGCTTTACTTCAGATGATTTGTCATAAAACAAAACATTTTAGAGGCCACTGAGTATTTTTTAACTCTTTCACTAACTGCCCTGTCCTGCTCTTCCCTCTAGCATGGGGCAATGTGATTCCTGCCCCAGTGGACTGATATTAGAGCTTGTTGCAGTACCCATTTTGACCACTAGGTGCTATAACAACTCCATGGAGCTAAATAGAGTTATGGACTCTTACATATGTTTTATTGTATATAAATGTATATATTGTATATAAAGAATTTTTTTAACCTTTCAAGGGAATTTTGAGCTATTACAATATGGTCACTGGCCAAAAATGTTGAGAACCCCTGAACTACTTTATGAACTTCATATTAAATGTTTTATAAGACTGAGAAATAATACACATCATTAGAATGCAGGAACGCTCAGCTACAGGAGCTACAGAACGACACGTTGTATGTTGGCTATGTTCATATCATTCACTCTTTGTACAGAAAATGATTTCCTTTTAAATAAATTATTGTAACAAATGTATGGAGGGTGTAATGTCATGGCATTGTGCGATAGTCTGTGAGATCTCACACTTCCTGTTATTATGCTGATACTCAGAGTAAGAATCCATTAGTGAAATTCTCTGGGGCCGAGGCTAGAAATCTCACTCCTGCATTTTAAAAATATTACTACATAAACCTGTAATAATAATCTAATGTAAGAGTCAATGAAGGAAAAAAGAGAATTATAACCTGCAATGTTTTTTAACACTCGATATCTCTAGCTTGTTTTTATTTCAGGCATCTGTTTCTGTTGCATTTTTCTGACCCGTAAATTAGCCCCGCCCCCAGCTGAAACAGATTCTACGTCATTCTGAATAGTCCCTTTGGCATAATCATCTACCTGTGAACCGTACATGACTGGGAAGATATTCAATGGTCCACAACAGGTCACTATGGTTCCCTGGACCTGAAGTGTGTAACACCTTCACAATGGAAATGATGGAATTAGCATATAGCATATTAATATTAGCATTTATGAATGCATAAAGCTGCACTGAGCACGGAGATGAGCCAGAACGGCAGGCTTTAAGAGCAGAGGTTCACACCGAGCTGACAGGTCAGGAGGCTCCATACTGGTAGGTGTGTGTGTGTGTGAGTGTGTGTGTGGGGTGTGTATACATATCCACATGAACACACATCTCCCCCTAGTGGCGTCACTGATAACTGAAGCCCAATGCTGCTTCTTCCTTTCTGCAACTGTTTCTTTCTTGCAAAGGCAAAGTAGAAATAAAATCGTTGTTTATACCGTGTTTAGTCTTCTGTTCAAAAACATTATAAAATTCATGAAGCTCGAATTTTACTAAGCTGTATCGTAGGTATGGGGAGGGGGGGGTCAATATTTTAGTTTTTTGTAATAAATTTAGGCGCTATTGTTTTCTACTTCATTTTCACAAATAGACAAAAAATTGAAATCTACACAATGTCCCAATCTTCCTCTTACCCGAGGACACCTCCGATGAATGGACACCGTAGCTGCGTGGCTAAAGAAGTGATAAAGATGTGATTTCGATAAATCTTAATATATTTACTTCAAATCGTATTCTTAAGATCTGTCATCTCAAGTTCACCTATACTTTTATACATTTCTGTTTCCAGCTTTGAACTTTTTTTGTTGGAGGGCGGAGCCTAGTGGGAGGAGCCGTAAATTGTAATAGCTGGCTCTGTGTGATGTCATTATCTCATTAGCGCATTAGCATATCGCTAGCGGTATAACTACAGTATTTCTGATTTCTTGACCACAGAAAATCGCTGATACACTCAGATTTGAGAAAGCAGTCAATCTTTCCATCTTTCCTTCTTTCTGGTCCACTGGAAGTCTTTAACGTCTTCCTTTCAGCTTTACAGGATTTCAGCAGGAGGGAAAGTTCGGGTAAAATCAATACTGCAAAAGGAAAAAAGAGGGAAAAAAGATGTCAAACGTTCAGCAGGCGAGTTTGTTCTCTAGAAGAGGAAACAGGAGGCGAGTTGATGGACTGAAACGACACTTTATTACGGAAAAGAGAATGAATAACGAGCTCCCTCTGTCTGTCTGTCTCTCTGTCTGTCTCTCTCTAACTGTCTCTGTCTGTCTCTATCTATCTCTGTCTGTCTGTCGCTCACATTCTCTGTCTGTCTATCACTCTGTCTGCCTGTCTGTTTGTCTGTCTGTCTGTCTGTCTCACTCCCTGCCTCTCCATATCTCTTTGTGTCTCTGTCTGTCGCTCTCAGTATTTTTCAGTCTCCTATTGTCTCCTATCTTTCTCTGTCTCTCTCTGTCTGTCTCTCTGTCTCTGTCTGTCTGTCTGTCTGTCTCTCTCTCCTTTCATTGTCTTCCTATTTCTTTCTGTCTCTCTGTCGGTTTCTCTGTCTGTGTCTCTCTCTTTCTCTGTTTTCTTTCTCTGTCTCATTTCATACTCTTTGTCTGTCTGTCTCTCTCTCGCTGTCTGTCCCTCACTCTGTTCTGACCATGTTATACGTCTGTCTCTCTCTCTCCCTCTCTCTATCATTCTCATTCTCTGACTCTCTCTGTGATGAACAGCTCTAAGTCTAATCTAATTACTGTAAATCCAGTATAAAGTGATTGCACCATAAAGAAGTTGGTTACATGGAGGAGGATAAGACAAAGCAGACACGATGTAACCAGGGATTAGGGGCGGAGTCAAGGTGGAACAGGGGAAACAACAGGAAGTGAAACAGGAATGCAGTTTTGATTTACTTAGTAAAGAAAGAGAGAATGTTTTTGATGTTTGAGAAATATATATACACGTTTTAATGAAATTTCAGAACGCATCAGAAGGGTGGACTTGTACCGTAAAAGCCTACTGTAAACAGGTCGGGCTTTAAAACTGACTTTCCAAGCTGAAAAATATGAGAAAGCAGATATAAATATAAATATTCACTCCTACACCAGTGCAGGGTCAGTGTAGGAGTCATAATGATGAACAACAGCATCAATACATTTATTAAAGTGAATCCAGAGTAGTGCATTAGCCGGGAGCGTGAAGAGCGCCTCGATTCGTCAGATCCGTCATCTTTATACAGAGTTTATATTCCAATCCTGAGCTAAAGTGACCTTGAACATTTAAAGCTGTTTGCTGAGAATTTCTCCTGATACGTGAACCTGTAAAGACTTAATGGCTTCCTTTACTTTCCGACCCCAAACACAACATTACTGCAGGAACGTTTATTTAACCCTGTAATAAACGTTCATGTACCGGAAACATCAGTCGTAGGAGGAAAAAATGGAGAATAATCCATTGTGTGCTGTTAAAGAAAACTAATCAACACCTTCTCATCTGACCAGTCAGAATCTAGAATTCAGCAGAATTTTGCTTCCATCATTTGCTCTGTTCACGGATTTGCATAAAAGTTCACAGCAAATTAACGAACGTCATTTCTTGTTTAATCCGAAGGTCGCGTTTCCTCCTCGTGATTTCGGCCTTAACCCGATTCATCCTCGTGCTTCAACCCGAAGGTCATGGCCTCGTACAGCAGCAGGGGAAAAGTGCTGCTCCTTTCATCCAGAGGTTACGCATATATTTACAACAAATGACTACACAAATGTGTGTCTGTGTGTGTGTGTTTGCGAACTATTTTTAGCTGATGTTTTGGTTTCCGAGGCTGGAGGGTGTCATTACTTTCCCTTCATTCCTCCAGCGCATTAACATTATATTGCTGTAGCTGCTGGAATGGTTAGAATTTATGAATCTCAATCCATCCTGCGTGTGAATGTTCCTGAGATGCTGAGACTTTTTTGCTAGCGCAAGACGTTCAGACTTTACTGCGTTTACAGCATTCTTTTTTTTTATGTAAAGTCAAGGTCATGTCCGAATAAATGTTAATTTCGAATAGATTAATGACCACTTCTGCACTGTTTATCTGCTCTGATATTAAAATAGATTTTATGCATCTAAATTTTCACAAAAAACTACATATTACTGTACACATCAACATGCAGACATGCTACTGCTAATGCTAATATCTCTGTATCCTGTACACGGATGAAACGAAGATGAAATATGCGGTATATGTACAACAAGAGAACTTACTGTGGTTAAATAAATAAACTTAAAATGAATACATTACGAAATGTGCTAATGGTGAACGCCGAACACCACCAAGATCATCTTTACATCTGTCTTAAAAGAAATGATTAACTAGCCAACTGGTTATTTCAAAAATCTAAACGGTCAAAATAAAATGTCAACATGTCAAATATGGTAGGTGCAAGCTGTAAGTTTTGTGACATCACAACCTGAGCTTCTATGTAGCCCCGCCCCCAAATCAGTTCGAAATACTGGAAACATTTTTACTTTAAATTGATGTAAAATTTAGCTAGCTAAGCTAACCATCTCATGGCTAGTTAGCTATCTTCACGTTAGCTAGCAACATCGACGCTGTTTCAGCTATGTTAGCGCAGTTACTTAACTGATCAGAACAGCAGCGGTTAAATTTACATTAGTATCCTTAATTTGATTTTACAACACAGTTTGTGGCAACCAGACATTTTATCTGTGAGGAAAATAAAAGTTCAGGATGTCCTGCGGAAACTGAAAGCTTTAAGCCAGAGGATGTTTAGTTCAATTGTGATTTTATTACAGTCTTATTTTGTTGTATTTGTTGGATAAAAATGGGCAATAATACAAAAAGAACAGGGATAATAACACAGTAATGTACTGTATGAACGGTCAGGAACAGACAATATCAATCACCTCAATAACTAACAGCATGGTAGAGAGAGTTCATCTACATTAACACACACACACACACACACACACTCCAACACAGAGGCATGCTGCTAAGATAAGTGGTTGCCTTGTCTCCACACGGAAGAGAAAAAGCCCATCAAAGTGCGCTAAGTGCCAAAAAACTAATCTAGCTCTAAATGGAGCCAATAACCCGCTCTGAAAAAGACTCTTTCTGAAATTGGATATAAAACAACCGATTGATTTTCGGGTTCCTCCGACGTCTCATTCGCACTCTGGCACTGCAGAATTGGCTTTAAAAACATTTCCCCCCTCCTCGCCTGGTAACCGGCTGAAACAATAGCTGTACTGGAATGAACCCCATTTTAACTGACAGAGTAATTTATAAATAATTGATTATACAAATGAAGCTCTGGTGCTGAGTTCAGGACAGATGGATATCTCAATCCAACAGGGTCAAAAGGAAGATCACAGACTACAAACATCAGCGCTGCTCTGAGTGGGCGTGGCTTTGTTATGACGTGGGCCTCAGTTTGAGTTCACATTCTGAAAGGAAGAAGAAAGTTGTTAACATTCAAATAAAATATATATACATGCAAATGACTCTCTTGTATAGTACCATACATATATATATATATATATATATGTGTGTGTGTGTGTGTGTGTGTGTGTGTGTGTTCACAGTTTCTTTTGTATATTTGTTTGACAGGATATGATATAGAATAAGTACGAATGCAGGGCATGAGTAATGGAATATAGACTCAGTATGAATGCAGGGTAAAGTAACGGGATATGGAAAGAGTAACAAGGCAGGGATGAGTCATGAATCATACAGTGAGTAACAGGACATGCAGTGAGTATTGCGATGTAAAATGAGTAATAGTTGGAATGAGTCACCGGATGTGGAATGAGCGGAGGCAGAATGAGTAATGGGGCGTGGAGTGACTAATGCTGTGCAGAATGAGTAATAATCATGGCAGACGTTTTGCACTGTGAATTGAGTAATGGGCCATGTAATGAGTTCCAGGATGTGGAATTAGTAATGGAAGAAGTATTGCGATATGAAATGAGCAACTGTGGGTGAAATGACCCGGGTATAGAATGGTGCGTTGCTTGGGATGAACATAATCTTTTCTAGAGAACTGAGCATGCTCTGGCCAACTGAATAATTCATTATACAATAGGAATGCCACAGGAGTCTGGATTAGGAAAGCATTGTGATGTGATGGTGGACAGGAGGATCTCCATCAGGCATGACCCGCTGCTCTCACCCTGAGCTTAGCGTCAGACCTTTGTGGGTTGTAAATGAGAGCGAGTCGTGATCTTAGCCTCCCTTCAGGCGCTAATTAGGACCCATTAGCAACCCAGAGGCAGCGTTCTCCCCTACTGCTCTGTTTCTGCAGTAACGAGAGGAGGTCGTTTTCTTCAGCCCTAAATTATGTAGGGTCATAAAGAGAACATGCCTTATTAATATGGAAGAGCCGAAATAGTCTGGTTTAAGTATTTACGATCCGGCTGCACCAGACCAGGAACAGTGTGTCTGGCGAGAACGTTGTTTGTTGACTGAATAAATTTGTGCATCTCTGCACTGGTAAAGGCTGATAGCACACACCCACAATTGTCTGATTAACAGAGTGTGTTTTTTAGTAACACTATCAAAAATTTCTTTTAGTCTTGCTGTGAAGGAGGTGGAGCCTCTGTGACTTTTAGGAGGTGTGGCCTCTGTTGTCAATACCAGTAAAGAAGGCATGGTCTCAATGCCAATCAGTCTCAGAGCAGGAGGTGTGGCCTATGTAACTATCAGCTTCAGAGCAGGAGGCGTGGCCTATGTAGCTATCAGTCTCAGAGCAGGAGGCGTGGCCTATGTAACTATCAGTCTCAGAGCAGGAGGTGTGGCCTATGTAACTATCAGTCTCAGAGCAGGAGGCGTGGCCTATGTAACTATCAGTCTCAGAGCAGGAGGTGTGGCCTATGTAACTATCAGTCTCAGGAAGGAAGGCGTGGCCTCTGTGGTTGTCAGGCCCAGTAAAGGAGGTGTGGCCTATTTGTCAGCTCTATTAGAGGAGGTGTGGCCTCCAAAAAGCAAACACTGTTCTCAAATAACAAAATTAAATTCTATCAGCAATGTTCAACTCGTCAGTAAGTCATACTGTTCATGGCACTAAATAATGAGTTCTCAGCTCTCTGGACACTTATCAAGCAGAATTGTAGGATTTTAATTAGAGTATAAGACTAAGTGTCCTGTCAGCATTAAACAGGAACGAGATTAAAGCTGAATCGTCAGTGTGCAACAGTGCGAGGAAATGTATTCACTTCTGGAGGCTAAAAGCATAAACCATTGCAGGAAACAGCTGAATCATTAGGACGAGATCCTGTTCTGTCTCTCTACAAGGATAAAACATCATTGTCTTGCTGTATCGATTGTATACAGCTCGTCAAAACACGTTCTGTCAGTTTGGCGACGTTAAATCCTCCGGGAGCAAAATTCACACTTCTGCAGTTTGTACATGGAGTGGACTGCAGATTTGAGATGGTATTCCGGTTTAAAAAAAACAACAACCTGGAAGTGACAATCACAATCACAGCTCCAACGAAGCATATAGGATCCTCGTTTACGTAGCGTCAGATTTCCATTTTACTAAACATGAAGGCGAGACTGTTGTAACAGAACATGCAGCATTTATAGGGAAGAGCAGATGCACGATAGACAAGCAATCACGCCGGTGGGAAAACGTCAAATGCAATACACAAACCGCAGATGAGGGCAACGTGCCGCACTGAAAAGCAACGCGTGCACCATACTGCTCTTACATCGTCTGAGCTCTTCAGTGAAAAACAATTATCAGGGTTTTACTTTCAAAAAGTAAACACTAACCATTTTCGTCACCGTGTTACAGCCGTGTCACACTGAGATGCAATCTGTGGAGCGTAACCTAAAAAAGAATGCTAAGTTGTACTTATTATCCATTTATAGTTATAATTAACATTGTGGAACATTCATGAAGATGTTCACATCCATGAAACAAGTTCTTATCTTGTCTCCCTCACCAGGCTCTCAATTTTTTCTCGCTCTTGAAGTTAATTGGATGCTCTAAAAAAACACAGCATGTTGGAAAACTGAAAGTTACAGCTTTACAGGATCAGTGATTTAAAAAAAAAGAGGCTGTTTGTTATTAGCGGCGCGTCTGCTGTACGAGTCCCTGTGAATGAGCTGTTACTATAGAAACGATGACATATTAGAATGAGCACAGTGATATAAACGTGCGCTACTGTCACAGAAAATTAATCAACACATTAATCAAACAGAATCCAGAATTATAATAATAATAATAATAATAATAATAATAATAATAATAATAATAATAATAAAAAAGTGCAGTGGTTAGCACTGTCGCCTCACAGCAAGAAGGTCCTGGGTTCAAGCTCTGAGTCGACTCTCCGTGTGGAGTTTGCATGTTCTCTCCATGCATGAGTGGGTTTCCTCTGGGTGCTCCGGTTTCCTCCCACAGTCCAAATACATAGATTAGGTAAATTACCTGTAGGTGTGAATGTGAGTGTGACTGGGTGTTCGTCTCTGTGTCAGCCCTGCGATGGATTGGCGACCTGCCCAGGGTGTAACCCCGCCTCTCGCCTGGAGTCAGCTGGGATTGGCTCCAGCTTCAACACGACCCGTAATGGATGAGCGCTATAGATAATGATTAAATAATAATAATACTACGTCTAGTGTTTGTGCTGTTCCATTTGACAGACTACGTGTGTTTCTTTTTGCATCGTCTGAAACTACGACGCTTGTGTCTCACAGCAGACATCCTCAGTTTAAATAAGACGTCCTGACTGAGTGGATGTCTTCACACGAACAAAGGTGCTTTCTCATTTCCACTCATTTCCGTGTCAAATAAGATTAACATCTGAGGCCTTGGCCTTTCTCACACTCGTCCATTACGACCAGCTCATCACTCCACTGTGAAATATGCGGTAATGAATCAGGCTCTCTGCATGCTCATGGCTTTTAGATGTTCATTAGTTTTTTTCCTTTTAAGAGAAAAGAGTTTGGAGGGCAATCTGCGGATGAGTTCAGCTGCAGGCCTGAAGGCATTAGACTGTCTGATTTAAACTTCAGACGTCTTTAAACTAATGGTGTTGAGTGTGAATCAGCCTCATCACTGCGGCTCTGTAATGTGTATAAAATATACTTCATGGCTGTCTGAGGACTTGAGCTCACAACCTTCAGGTGAAGAAGAGGCAGGTTGTTTATAAGCTTTCAGTCATGATTGAATATGAAGCCACAATATTTTCTTGGGTCCCTGTATGTTGTGCTCCTTCTTTTTTTGTTACATGTTTAATACTATAACTTTTTGTATTATTATTATTATTATTATTATTATTATTACTACTATTTAAATATGTTTAAATATGAAATACAATATAATGACAAGAAAATAAATGTTATTAAAATGCTAATTTTCTATTATATGTTAAATAACATATTACATATTTAATACTAATGCTTTTTATTATATACAATCTTGAAACATATTTGCATATTATTTTTGTAAATTATACTTTGAATTATAAATGTGGCTATTTAATTTTTGTACTCTACATATATACTCTACGTATATATGTTACGGATGGCTGTGTTGTATTCCACTTTGTTGTCAAGTGTCGTCTGAAGTGTGTGTGTGTGTGTGTGTGTGTGTGTGGTTTGATCAGCACACACCTCATCGCTGTCCTTCCCTTTACACATTCACTAATGATCCAGTTTCTCTCTGCTGATTAAATGGGCAGCGTAATCTCACGCCCTTCACCTGCACCCTAACACCATGACAAATAATTACAGGCTGCTCACCACAACACACACACACACACACACACACACACACACACACACACACACACACACACACACACACACACAGTCGGTACACTCACTCCAACTTTATTTATTTTTCATCATTTTATACTTGTATCTACACACACATCTATTATACAATATTATATAGCATAAAAATTATTATTGAAAACATTTAGATAATAATAATATTATTATATATTATTATAAAATATATATCATAAAACAATAATAGTAATAATAATAATAATTATTATTATTATTATTATAGAGTTAATTTCATTAACCATTACTACCCATTTTATTTTTTACTGTAATAAATATTTGACATTTTATTCAATTTCATGGACAATTCTATGCTAATGAATGTAATTAGAATTGTACTGAAAAGCTTTTTTCTTTGAAAACAGGAAACTAATTATAAGTGTGTGTGTGTGTGTGTGTGTGTGTGTGCACCAGTAAACAGAGAAACTTTATTTATGTGTATCAGCGAGAGAGATTAATCAGCAAAGCGTTTGCGCTCCTGTTCGTTTAATACCGAATTTAATCACGTTCCCCCGGAGGTTCATTACGCCGACGGCAGAGTGCTCAGCTTTATTAACACACCGATCCTTCGTTAAGAGCCAATTAAAATTATGAACAAACCGCTTCCTTTCAGCGAGGCCTCATTATGACTTATCTCCAAACAGCATGGCGCAGGGAATTATGGCTAGTTATGTAACGCTAACGAACAACATTGCATTCAATGGGTTCTTATTGAAGTTCCTGAAACAGTGGGATCAGCGGACGGAGACGTCGTGGGAAAACCAAAGGAGAGAGAACGTGAGGGTGTGTGTTAGATGTTCAGGAAGTGTGCAGATTGTCAGTTAGCTGTAGCGATGAAAAGAAAACAGATCAGGAGGAACCCTTTTTAAAGTTTTCACAATCAGTTAGAAATTTATTTTTCACAAGTAGCTTAGCGAACTATTCTACTAGCTACGCTATCATTAGCTAGCTGAATAGCTCTTGCTAGTTGTTTTCTTAAACAATTTCTACACAGGAAGATGGATGAAGGCAGTTATGGCCATGAAATCTTTACACATTCGCTAACACTAGGATTAGCAAGCAGCTAATCATGAAATAAAAGCTAATTACATACTTTAGCTAGCTAGCTACCACTCCAAGGTCAGGTTTTTCTTATCAAAATCTGCTGTGATGAAACATCTTATTTTAATG
This sequence comes from Notoglanidium macrostoma, assembly GCA_030068235.1. Taxonomy (NCBI): domain Eukaryota; kingdom Metazoa; phylum Chordata; class Actinopteri; order Siluriformes; family Auchenoglanididae; genus Notoglanidium; species Notoglanidium macrostoma. The sequence continues at coordinate 16,443,118 of JAQQZR010000018.1, forward strand.
TATAGCCTCAAAACTACATTGATACACTTTTTCAAAACAGGACAAAAGGTTCTTTAAGGGTTTGTTCGATAATTAACACTCTTAGCTTCCTTAATTGGAAACCATTTCTGATGGGATTCTGGATAAACTCAAGCGTTTCAGCAGAGATTTTATCAACACTTAAGGGCTCTAAACAGAATTAGTAAATAACTGCTGACTGACTGTATTAGCGGTGTGAGGGAATCACCTCCAAAATGCTTGATCGTTCAGTACGGAATTTAATCCCTTACTCGAAATTTCAGAGGAAAACGTGAGTAAAAACGACTGGGAAAGTCGAGTATTACAGAGCAGTTTTTAAAAGTAATGTTTTAATATTGATCTTGGCAGATAAATTGAAAACCTAATCCAATCCTCGTACATGTTAAGGCAGATAATCATTAAAATCATGATAAATCAGTTAACAAGGTCAAAAGGGTAACGTAAAGAACAATCCACAAAAACAAACACAGCAGGAAGTCAGCGAATATAAAGGCTTAAAACTTTATACACAGTGGCAAGACTTCGCAAAAGAGTTGGAGAAAACCACGTGCTTAAAGGGTGAAACCGCCAGGAAGTAAACAGGAAGTGTGTGCTGTAATAAGCTCAAGCTGGAGTACAGATGATCATGACCTCTGCTGGAGGGGAGTGGAAGTGCCCTGAATTATTATCACGTAACACTGTTACCACCTGGATGTTGATTATTTCTCTATAAAAGCACGTCGTTTTATTCCTACAGCAATATGGCACTGATTAAATTAGTTAGTTACAGTTTTCCCTTACATTAGAGCAGCTATAAACAGTCGTTCCCTCACCAGCCTTCCCATAAATCTTAAATAAAACCTAACCATATCAATGACTACACGCATTTTTAAATCAGCTTATTATCATTGGAGAGTCCGTTGTACGAGTCCCTGTGATGTGCAGCTGCACTGCTGTCAGAGCTGCTGTTACAGAAAATTAATCAACACCTCCTGGCCAATCAGAATCCAGACCTCAAGAGCGTGTTGGGGCTAAAAATAGCCGAGTCCAATAAAACCCTTCACTTTCATGAGAATTGGTGAATAATCTAATATTCCTGGTTTTACGAACGGTCTGTTATGGCAGAGCCGTAAACCAACTGAGTGCTTACAGTAACTCTTTATTGGGGGCTTTAATAAAAAAAATAATAAAATAAAAACAAAGGTCACATTAAACGAGTCTCACATGCGGCTGCATGAGGAGAGAAGAGGAAAACATTCCAGTATTTTTTTTGGACCACACCTCCACTGGCGCTCGTGTCTGCAGTAAACAGAGGGAAGATGGAGTCACGCCGGTTTGGCGTTGTTTTCCCGGGAGCTGAGGGTCGAGGATTGACGACGTAATCCGTTCTCTGTGAGAGCAGCCATGCAGATGGTTTATGCAGGATATACTGTAGGACCAGATAGAGCAGCACGGCGCTCGGTATTTCCACCTCTCTACCTCGAGCCAATGAGACGCCACCTGTAATTAAAAGCAGCGCTGCAGTCCACTGGTGTCGATATTTATTTCCCACAGCAATGCCAACTCATTTCACCGGCCCTTATGTCCTCCATGTCTATAAAGCGCACTCCAGCGAGGACATTTAGGGTTATGAAACTATCAGGACAACAGCCCTAAAGCCGCAGGCCATCCTGACTCTTAATCAGCCTTATTGCTGCTCGCGTGGACTCCTGCTGGCTCGCTTGGAGAGCTGTACTCGTAAGAAATACACAACTGATTGTAATGAGCTTTTACGTCCAAATAAACAAACCACCGACGGCAAAGGGAACTGAGCTGCTAGCATCAAAAGAGTGTGTGTCAAATACATGTGGTGAAGATGCAGAGAGAAACTTAATGCCTTGTTTTTTTTGTTGTTTTTTTGGTTAGCAGTTGATGTATTCTGACATTTTCATTGCTTCATATAATCGATCATTTAAACTGCTCGCAGGTTAACGTTAATGTGGTCGATCTAAAAGTTTATCATTTCTAAACAGTTTACAAAACATGCTGATATTTATGAAAGAAAAACCTTTCTAGTAGATTCTGATCAATAGCATGCTCAGGTCCTACAGCGCTAACGACACAGAGAGGGGGAAAAGGCATTCCTCTTTTTAAAAAAAAATTTTTTTTTATTTTTCTGCCCTTATAAAGCTTTTCACATTTACAAACATTGATCTGTTATGATTGAGTTCCGTTAAAGTTTAACAATGAGCAAGTACCCGAAAACTTTCCTTTATTAAGCGTACAGCAGTCAAGATTTAATGTACTGTGTAGTGTTCAGATTTCGGACATAACTGCAGACTTAAGCGCTGTTTAGATGTTACTAGTGATCACCTGTATCGAATCTGAGGACTAAAAGAGAAAAAGCTCCATTTTAAAGAGCAGGAAGTTAATTTAGACTTGTTTCCCATCATCCATGTTAGTATTCAAAAGTGTAGTTTCTGTGGAGGAGACTGGGGCTGCTTGGCTATGGGGCGGTTTGGCACGCACTTCATCTCCAGCTCTCGAGTTGACTCTTGTATTCTGTAAAAACACCTGAAGGTGAAGAGGAGCTCAGCTGGGGGTCACCTGGACATTATATAAGTTCAAAAGTGAAATAAACAAAAAGTATCCCAACACTGAAGCGTGTGTTAATAACTTCAACGCACTTGGATTTCTTATTCACAAGTGTGATTTAATGCCATTATATAGCTCTCAGCTAAGTGAAACACAATTACACACTGTTTTTGTATGAGATTTCACAATAGGAATCAACAAAAAAACACCATTCAGAAAGATGGGCCCCAAGACCAAACAATCTCTTGAAAATTCATGATAAATGAAAACCTTCATATTGATAGCACATTTATATTACAAAATACAGTATAACTTTGTTTATTTCATGATTAATATACACACAACATACATATTTTGGCCCCCCTTTTTTTTTTTTTGCTAACAATAACATAAAACACTCTTAATGCAAGTTTTTCATTTCATAAGGGTGCACAAACTTTTGCACACAGATACAATAATGCCCGAGCCAAAACAAGCACCGCATGTTGTTTGGGTAGACTTCGCTATGTGAACTTTCACTTTCCAATTTTCACACACACACACACACACACACACACACACACACACACACACACACACACACACACACACACACGTCAGTTTTTCATCATGGCCAAGTGAGTGATCTTCCGTTTCTCGGCCCGCTGTTTACCTCAAAGATCTCGCTCATCCTGTCGCTGTGCCCAAATAATCTCCTGACAAACAACACACTCTCAGGAGCAATATCACAATATCGCACACACACACACACACACACACACACACACACACACACACACACACACACACACACTTCAGGAACAGAGGTGTGTGAAGACTCAGTCTGACGGTATGCTGCGGTAAAGATTTCAGAAAATAGACATAACATTAGCACCATTACAAAGATTTTTTCTGTTAAAATATTTTTAAAAACTTTGCAGACTTCTTCACTGCTAGTTCTAGAGTGTGGTGCATAAGTATTTGCCCTCCTACCCCTTTGAACCCTTCCACACTTTGTACTGTTACATCCTGGAACTCAAATGGACTTTACTTGGGATTTTTCTATTCAATTTAACAATATGCTAATTAAACAACAAGGCAAAACATTTTAATGTTGCATAAATATTCACCCCCTCCACCCAAAAGGTCAATAATTGCTAGAACCACCTTCGTGTACAATTACAAGTGCAAAAATTCTGGATCCTGATGTTTTACTCTGTTCTTCTGGGCAGAATAGTTCAGATGGTGAAAAGCAATTTTCAGGTCTTGCTACAGACTCTCTCTCAATCAAACGGAGGTCTAGGTTTGGATTATTCCATTCTGTCACATTCAGGTTTTTGCTTTACCACTCCAGGGTATCTGGCACACTTAGGGTCATCCTCCTGTTGGAAGGTAAAGCTCCGCCGCAATCTCAAATCTCTCACAGACCAGAACAGGCTTTCTAGGGTTGACTCCGCCCATCTCATCCTCAACCCTGACCGGTTGGTGAAATCCTTCCCCACAACACAATGCCACCACCACCGGGTTTCATAGTGTTCTCAGGGTGAAGGGTTTTGGTCAAACGTTGTGCTTTTCTTCCAAGATTAAAAAGTTAATTTTCTACAATTTGTTTGTGGATTCTCCAGTCTCCTTTCACACACTGACATAAAAAAGTAATAATATATATATATATATATATATGGAATGTTTTTATAACCAAACACTGATTGATACATTTCCTGAACTTGGTTTTTATCATTTTAATCTCGAATTTAATTGTTTTAATCTCGGATAAACTCTGGGATCTTCCAGGAACAGGAGAATTTACATTGAGATCACACGACGCTTTAATTGCCCCCACGTTAACTCCATTACAATTTTATTTTTAAATAACATTGCAAATTCTTTTTATTTTTCACATACAGTATATCCTGTGATCACGCTGTGTGAGGATGTATTCGTCGAGGTGATCACTTCTTGGCAGTCAGTGTGCATCAGCAACTGTTTCCACAGGTTTTCTGGTCGCATGGCAACAACCATTCAGCTCTGAGCTTTTGGGAGTTCAGACTAAATCTTTAATTATTCAGTTGTGGTTTGAGGGGTGAATGTCAGCGTGTAGAAGAGCAGAAGATCTGAGAAAGCTTTGTACTAGAAGACAAGATCTGAAAGATGACATCTTCTTCACAAAGCTTTGATTCATTCATTCGTCTTCAGTAAGCACATTATCCTGGTCATCGTCACAGTGGATACGGAGTCTATCCCGGGAGGAGTCTGGCTGTGAGGCAGGAACACACCCCTGATAGCATACTCACTCGCTCCGTACTCACTCGCTCCGTACGCACTCGCTCCGTACTCACTCGCTCCGTACGCACTCGCTCCGTACGCACTCGCTCCGTACGCACTCGCTCCGTACGCACTCGCTCCGAACGCACTCGCTCCGTACGCACTCGCTCCGAACGCACTCGCTCCGTACGCACTCGCTCCGTACACACTCGCTCCGTACACACTCACTCCGTACTCAGCGGTTTTTACCATGTGATTTTGTTTTATTTTCACATGTGGAATTTGTGCATGTTTAATTTTTTTCACATTTCTTTCAAACAATTAATTAATTTAGTCTCATATGACGTTTTACATGTAGTACATGGCTTTTTATTTTCTTGTGTTTTTCTTCCACATGATTAATTCATTTTCCCTTGTCATTTGTTTTCACAGAATAAATTTATTTTCATGTTGATTTTTCATGTGGTTTTATTTTATACATGTGATTTTTCATGATTCATTTATCTTTAGATGTTTGTTTTTCTTTTTTTGTTTCCAATTATTTTTGCACATTTTTTATACATGCCCTGTTTATCACTGTCGCCTCACAGCAAGAAGGTCCTGGGTTCGATCCCCGGGTCACCCAGGGTGCCTTTCTGTGTGGAGTT
>JAQQZR010000018.1:16450335-16465315 GCA_030068235.1 Notoglanidium macrostoma
CCCCAAGATGCTGGGATTGGCTCCAGCTTCCCCGCCACCCAGACGGATAAAGCGCTATAGATAATGGATGGATGGTTAATTTATTTTCACATGTTAATTTTTAAATTAGATTTTAAATGAAAAAGACAACCAGAATTGTGCATTAGAGCTCAGGTGAGTTAGAGCTCAGTTGAATTAGAGCTCAGGTGAGTTAGAGCTCAGTTGAATTAGAGCTCAGGTGAGTTAGAGCTCAGGTGCGTTGGTGAGGCTGTAAATTCCAGGCTGGATCAGGAGTGGGATTGACGCTGGACCACAGTGGAGCTGGATGTGACATTCACAGTAAAATGTAGATAACTATTTTTCCATAAAGGTGCTCTCCGTGCTCACCAACATTCATAGAACAGGAACTCTTTCAGGAACTGTGTGGTTCTCTTTCAGGTGAGTGTGTTCAGGTTTACAGTACCTGATGATGTCAGTTTGCTTTTCCTCCTGTGGAAATGTGTACTGTGAACAGCTTCAGGTGCTTTTAACATTAAAATCCATAAATCCAGATTATTACGGTCCTCAATACAGCACTTCCTGTTCATTTCCTAATCGCCCAAACAATATTTTGTGTGTGTGTGTGTGTGTGTGTGTGTGTGTGTGTGTGTTGCTCTCTCACCACTTATTCAGATGCAGCATGAAATGATTAGTCGGGGAACCTCGCGCTCTCATCAGCCCACACACACCACATGGAAATGTTAGCAAACATGCTGATGATTAGCCATTAGCGAGATAGCAGCTGTGTGTATGACAGTAGGCTGTTAACCAGCAACACACACACACACACACACACCCACACACACACACACACACACGCACAGGCACAAAGAACTTCCATATATGGATTCAAGCCACACCTACTTCATCTGCATTACACATTAGGTGTAGTTTTAGAAAAACATGAAATTAATCATGAATTAATACACAATGTAAAATTCATCCAACCACATGAGAAATTACAAATGAATAATAAATTAACAAATAATATCAAATGAATTTAAACCAATTAAATACATTTTAATAAAAACAAAAATATTACACAGTCTAAAGAAAATTCTACTGAATGAATATATAAAAAATATACATGAACAATAAATTAACACACAATAAATAAAATACTGTAAAGTCACGCAAATATAAATATAAATATTTAGAAATAGATTAAGAATCCACATTAGTACCCTGTTTACATTTTATTTGTGTTTATCTCATTGTAGATATTAATATTAAATGTGTAAAACATTATTTTTTGTTTTACAATCTTTGTGTTACTTCTATTTTAATACGCTGATGTATTTTGCATTAAATAGTACTTATTAGAATAAATAAGCTAAAAAATAAAAGCAATAAGTGACAAAACAAATCACTGCATTAAATTATAAATTTTATGCATTGTTCAATTAATAATCTTTATTTTATTACATTTTTTATTTGTTAAATAATTTTTTATCAGTGCATTACAAATGGGGGATGTTTTCAAAAAAGTGTTTTTTAAATAAATAAATTACCATAAAAAAATTCGAATGAGTGAGTAACGTGATAACGGCACTGCGAACACGCTGACAAGAGGAACCCGGAGAGTAATTAGTGTATAAATTAGTAACGTAATTAACGAGTAAAGTTTTCGTCTTACATTACATAAGTGGTGACTCTTTTCTGGAGTTTAGATCTCGCAGCCTGCACACATCTTCCCTACAGAGACTTTGATGGATTCAGAGGAAACCTGAGCACTCAAGCAGGTGTTTTTTTTATTTATTTATTTATTTACACGTTTTACACGTTTTCCCACTTTTCCAGTGGAGATGAGTTTCTCTCCTGTGGCCCGTGATAACATTTAACAGCTGACTTTATCTCTCAGCCACACACACGCTGCATGTAAATACGGCTTTATTAAAGATGGTTATCGCAGTGTGTGTGTGTGTGTGTGTGTGTGTGTGTGTGTGTGTGTGTGTGCACGGTATTCACAGTGACCTGATGCTGATTTTCTATCTGTACGCAGTTTGAGGATCGGAGGTTTGCAGAAAACCTTCTGGACCTGTGATGGATTTCTTTTTTTAAACCTTTATTGAAATATTGCATATGATTATAAAATTCCTTATAATAAAACCTTAAGATCATGAATTAAAAGACCACCAAAAATGGATAGTGTTGCATTTTATATGTACATTCTGATTTCGATTTTACGCATATAGGCTGTATTTTATGTCTGTAATGAAGAGCTAACTGTAGCCAGCTAAAATACAGCTTAAAGAACAAAACTGTCACGTCGCGTCAGATGACGTACGCATTACACGTGCTGATGGCAATGTAATTTGTAATTTGTATGACTTTTCCGCAGTACAAACACACCACACGATCTATACGACTAAATGACAATAACAATTAAACAACTGGGTAACGAAACAAATTCCACCAGAATAAATTTGAATTCCTGCCAAATTAGATAAGAAATAAACGTCTAAACACGTGCCAAAAAACTGAGAAAATATATTAAAGTGAACAGTAATGGGTCAAAATTGTACTCAAGTCCAAAAAAAAATAAATAAATTTGCTGCTCTTAAATGAACTCCGGTATAAAGTAAAGGTTTTTACCTGATGATCTGTGAAAGGTTAAAAAGTGCGCTCTCTCATTGATTAATAACTAAATAAATGATTGTAATTGTTGTTAAATCGCTGTGCTAGAAGATGAATATGATCTCCAACATACAAACTAATCAGATCTGCTGCTCAGGTTTCTTTACGCTGGCGTTCATGGTGTTCTCATGTATCTCATGGTGTTCTTATGTATACATCCTGGTACTGGAGGACGAGGACCTGGACTGAGACTGCCATCAGTCTGTTGGGAGGAAATACAGGAAGAAAGCACACGGACAAGATTTCTTTCATTCTGAAGGTGCTAATCTAAGTTCTTGAGGAAGAGGCAGGTTTGAAGGCAGCCAGTGAGTCAGCTGATCCGGCGTCTAGGCAGAAGTTCATTCCACCACCTAGGTGCCAGAACAGAGTCCAGATGTCTGCTTTCCTTCTACCTTCCTCGTGTTACTTTATTTATTTATTAAGATGTTAGCATAGCTGCGTTTGCAGTTAAAGGAATGCTGAAAGTCCAGCGCCACCTTCTGGCTGCAGTTCCTCAACACCCGCGGCCTCGTGTACGCACAAAAACATCGCATATGTCATCTTTCACGCTCACGGCTGGATGTATCAGCGTGAAATGAACGTGAGAACGTGCGTTCCTCCACGCCAGCTTCATGTCCGGTGCACGCACGTTTCTAAAGGTTTTACGTCAGTTGGAGACACTCAGAGGTGAAACATTAGGAACTGGTTTACGACTCTTTAAAAGTTGGTTTACGAGTTTTATGTTTATTGCACCTTTCACAATCCCAAGGTCGCTTTACATGGGGAAAAAATATAACCGTCATCAACACACTCTCCCACTCCATTTTTCCTTTCATTATTAATGCCGGAAGACAGAAGTGCCAAATAACTTTTTCGAAAAGCTCTTAGACTTTTTTTGGGCTAACTTGCTGATTTTTTCTTGTTTGCCATTTGTCCTGGATCTGCAGAGAGGTGCAGTCCTCGTTAGCATAGTAAACTTGGTGTAACTGAGGGAGGAGAGCGGGTGGAGGGTGGCGCTCCTGCACGTGCACTCAGGTTCATGGTGACTGGGGTGTGTGTGGACTAAAACTGAGTGTGGAATCCAGCGTGCGCATGGTTCCATGCATCTGAATTCTGTGGTGCGTATACATGCTCTCTGGTACGAATTCTACTGAATTGGGCAAACTGGGCAATTATCCAGGGACACTAGGGGGCGCCACACAGAAAGGGCACAGAGCTAAATGTTAGCGTTGCCCTGCGTGCGCTTATTGTTATCTGTGCCAGTGAGCGTGGCATCAGGAATCTGTCTTAAGTAAAAGCAGAGGCGATAAATTGTTTTTTTTTCATATTCCTGTTTTGCCCACAGTGCTGGATCGCATTCCCCGGCCCTGCCCAACACCCCACTTCCTGCATCCCAGGACAACAAAAAAAGACTGTCCTGAGTATATATATATATATATATATATATTAGGTAAATATTATTATTTATTTATTATTATATATTAGATATTATTTATTATTATATTAGGTCAAATTCATATTCAAATCCGTTTCTTAGTCTTTAGGCTCCATAGATAACGGCTTTAAGATCCACGTTAATGACGAATCTGTTCAGTTCCCTTTAGTTTAGGTGAATAATCTCAGATGGAGAAGTCGCTGTTCTTCACAGGTTCATTAATATTCTGCTGGTCTCGGTGTGAGCCGCTGTGCCGGGGTAAGGAGGCGGAGCTAATGCCGTAGTGCGGCTCTTCTGCCCCGCAGCTCTGTGATATAATCAACACAGTGCACATTACTCACAAGCCGTCTGCTGGTTTCCTCCAGCTGTCTGTCTGGGCCGGACACGAACGTGTCGCTCACACTTTCCTTACGATTTTGTCGTGGAATGAAGCGTGATGGTCAGTGAAGGCAGCGAGTGCAGACTGTCGGGCGTTTCGGAGGTGATCTGACCCACATCAGCGCTGGGAAATGACCGGCTGTGCTGTAAAAGGCTGAACGCGACCGTGTGACCTGCGTTTCACGGCCCATTGGCTGTGCTCCTGATAGACATGACCACATGGTCTGAAACACAGCGCGTGTGTGTGTGTGTGTGTGTGTGTGTGTGTGTGTGTGTGTGTGTGCAGTCCATTAAACACAGGAAAGTTTGACAAATATAGAACAAAGTGTGAATGCACTACTAGGATTTAATTAAGCGAGTGGAGCTACCTCCCGGAAGTTGATTGTTTTCCTGTAACCGCACATCCTGAAGTGCTTTATTCCTCTTCCAGTACAGAAATGTGCTGAATATTACTACAATTTTCATTTATAAATGAACATCATAATTTTTTACCCATTTATAGGTATATTTAGCATTCTGCCAAACAAGTTAGTTTCTCTCCTCACTCTGTTCCCTCCCAGCCTCTCTTTCCTCTTCAGAAGAAAGAAAATAACGCCGCTTGTCATGTTATCACGTGAGTGAGACAGAACCTCTGTCCTGAAGATGTGGAACCCTGACAGTTCCAGCTTTACCTCTGCCTGTTACACAGCGCTCACACTGGAGACTCCTTCATACACGGTACAGAAACAGAGTGCAAAAAAAAGCCCAATATCTTAAAGTCCAAGGCTTCATTTGGGGCGTCACCATGAAATGAGTCCAATTGGTCAAACCAGGGAAATTCTAAATCTCCAGTTAATTATATTTCAAATAAAATAAAGGCTTGTTTGTTAAATTTGGTGCAGCTAATCCAGATAAATTAGCAAACAAATCATCATCATCATCTTAACAGAAAATCAGGTTTGTAGAAACTCAGCTGTGACGTGTGGATTGAAATGAATGCGTAGTGCACATTTATTTGGCCTACAAAGTCATATTTATATATAGATTGTTTTACAATACAATATTTTGGTATTTATGGCAAAACAACATGTGGGTAATGTTTTGATGCGCTCTGGTTTCAGATCGCTGTATCTCGGAGTGAACTTTTGCAGCACTGGACTCATTTTGTGGCGACGCCCCATTACTCGTACATGTTTGTGGATATTAATATCGCATTACTCTTGGTGAAAATATGATGCAATTTGGAACAACTTCTATCATTATCATTATGTTATACCGGAATTAGAGAACAAAATATTCAGAAATACCTAAAAGAAAGTTCGTATGGTTTGTATTTTGTTAACTCATGAGCAAATCTAATTAGAACATCAAATACATGTAGGGTTGAATATAAAATATTATTTTATCGTTAGGAGTTCCTGGGATCAGTATGAATAATACACATTGTCAGGAATGACAATTCATTTGCATTTATTAAATTATAGCAATTCGAAAGATTTTGGTACCTACTGTATTTCTGGCAGAAGAATGATTTTCTTTTGTTAGAACAAAGATAAATAGTTTCTCCTATTGTTTGAGTTTTTTTTTTTTTTTTTATTGTTGTTTTATTATTTTATTTTCCCCTTTTTTATGAAGTATGCTAATAATTCCTGGAGGAGAGCGTAAATTGGTCAGGATGGAGTTGCAGTCTCTTCTTGCCGGGATTGATTTTGTTGCATCATGTTACATCAGAAAGCAGGTCAGAGCCGGCACTGTGACCAACGATGAAAACACAGCGAAGGGACAAACACCAGGTACGTGTTTCGATACGGCCGGCTCGATAACGTCTCGCAGCAGCAGCAGGACTCGCTGTGAGAAATTGGAAGTAGGCGGGGCTGCACGAGACGGAGAACTCCGAGTCCCAGATGAGGAGACGGTTCTGCTTCTGTTGAGGTTATCACTCTGAAGAACCACTCGGATCTAGATAGAAACTTTACAGGTTCCACCAGAGGAACCTGCACGTGAACAATAGAAACACTCTTACCCCAATTCCACCAACAGTGAACGGGTTCTTGAACCAGTTCCGATCAGGACTCTTTTGAAGCTTGGTGCCAGCTAGAGAACCAGTCCACATTTCCACCAGTTTGGAGCAGAACCATTGTAATTAAGCACACATCATCGGTGCAGGGTGTTGCGCAATGAGTACTAGCGAGATGAGTGTTCTTATCTCGTGAGATTACCTTCGCTCACGTTTCTTCTGTTATTGCAGATATTTGTCTGATTTATCCTTTCCCACTGCGTTCCCCATCGCCGCACTCTGCTTCCTCTCCAAACTAATGATGCCGTCACGGTTCACTCTGGGAAAAACAATCTTTTGGTTCCAGCTGGGAACCAACTTTTCAGGTTTTGAACCAATTTATTTTTCATTGAAATGTTCCAACCGGGTCAACGTTTGCTGCGTGAACCAGAACGGAACCCGTTCCCTGTTGGTGGAAAAGGACCCGAGCTCCCCCAGTGAGGAAAACCGAAGACAGATTCATGTAGCATTCTAGGTAGAATATTTCCAAGTTCCCGCAGAACTACAAGAACCTTTTAAGGTTCTGGAGTTACCTTATTTTTTAAACCGCACTCGTACGTTTCCTTCTGTAAGCCGATATCAGGTTTTGACCAGAAGGGAACCAGGTTCCTCTTTGGGTTCCTCTGAACGTAACATTTTTAAGGACTTTGTGCCCGACTGAGTGAGAAACGCTTCCTCCACACGTCACATCTCCACAGTCCCGTCATCACCTCCTGAGATCATCTCAGAACCTTGTTAGTGAACCCTAATGTTCCAGAACGACTCAAAATCATTTTCAGCCAGTTTTAATCTCCATAAATCACCCTTTAATGTGACTTTCCCTTTCTTCTTCCTCTCCATGAAGGCGTGACGAGGAGGAGGAGGAGGAGGAGGAGGAACGTGGTGTGTTTTCATCTGTTGTGATATGAGGTTATTAAAACTCGGTGCTTTATTGGGAGATCACAGCAGTCGCTCACACACAACAGGAAGCTTTGACACTTTTTGTAACACTAAAGTTTGAGTCACTGTTTTGATGCTGAACTCTGGGTTCTGATTGGCCAGAAGACGTTGATGACTTCTCTATAACAGCAGCCCGACACAGAGAATAAGAGCACGGAGCAGTGATTAGATATTACGGTGAATAACGTGCGTGTAATCTTGTGCGTTCCTGTTAGTCGTTACAGGAAGTGACACGACGTGAAATTGCATGTGTCGTGTCCTTATTTACAGTCAGAGGCTAACCAGGGCCGTGTAACGACAGCGCTCGGGACACAGCGCAAGGAATTGATGCTTCCTCTCTCCTGTCCTCACCAACAAAGCTTATTAGTGCTGATGCTCTATAAATCCCTCGACTCTCCACTTTTTAATTTCCTGCTCCACTGCACAGAACACCTCAGCGAAAAGTTGCCCCAAATATCCGCCTACTGTAAAAAAACAAGACGGCGTGCTGTAGGTGGGACAGGAAGCGACTAGAGATACCGCTTCCTTTTTTATTCCAAGTCCGTCGAGTGATTTTTAAAAATAAATTTAAAAACGATTGATGGTTTGATGAGAATAGTAATGATTAACACTGGGTTCTTTCATGATCTTGAGGATAGGGTTCTCCAGTTCTTCTTTCTTGTTTTTTTCTTTCATGGAAACATAAATTGCACCAAGAGAACAATTGCAGTCCAAGTGCAAATGGAGCGTGATGCAAAGTTATGACGTAAAGTGCAAACAAACAACCGAAACCACGAAAACAAGAAGATGAACTACTGTATGGATGATACGAGATGTGTGTGACACAAACTACAGCTACAACAGAAGCCTGACGACGAGACACTGAGGTTAAATAGAGGCACTAACAAGGCATGAGGAGGCACAGGTGAGAGAGATCACTGAGACAGGTGACCTGCAGGGGCTGATGGGTAATGTAGTTCTGCACTGGTGTGGAGCGTCCATGACAGTTTCCTTCATTTAGTTTTATTAATCAGAGTCAAAACACAAACTTATTTATAGAAATGATTCTGTAACCTGGTTCTCATATCTACAGAATCAGATCTACTGTGTACACTCTCAAAAAGGCCACTAAATAGTCGTTCTACCAAGCGCACACCTTTTGTACTTTTAGTACATTTTTTATTTATTTTTTGTTAAACGCATTTAGAGCACCTCTAAAGCCCTTTCATGCAGAGTCCACACTAATGAAGTCAATTTAAGGAATGAAATATAAAATCTGAATCATCTACAGGTCAATTAATCTAACTTAACCTTCATCATCATCATCATCATCAGCAATTGTAAATGCAGCTTTACAAACGTTCTGTATAAAATTCCAAAAAAGAAAAAAAAAAAAAGAATAAACTTACAAAAAAAGGAAAAAAACAAAACAAAAACAAAGGCACCAATAACCATCTTAGGTAAAATACATCTAAATAAATAAATAAATAAATATATTGCATTTTATTTGTTAAAAAATGATATTCTCTATAATTTGGACATTTTTGTACAATTTTAATTTAGACCTGAATTTTAAACCTTTCTTTATTTATAAACTCTCTGCATTGCTCCCCAATCTGGCCAATCCGTTTCTTTTATAATAAAAGTGATATTAGAAAAAAAGTCCAAATTTATGCTTTTCTACAAGTCGTAAAATTCTTTCTAGCAAAATAAACACTTGAAATGAGCAAAACTGTTTACAAATTGCCTTAATAATCTTATGCTTGTTTGAAAACAATCTAATAAAGAAATCTATTGGCAGAATTTTTACCCGATCAGCAGAATGACGTCGCCGTTCGCAGCGAGATGTAAGCTGGTGAATTTACAGGTCTTGGTGCTCCGTGTGAGAGCGGCTGCCGAAAGACAAAATGCAAAGGTCAGTGGAGACATTGGAAAATAAACATTTACAGCATTAATAAGATAAAAATCTGTTCGGCTTCCCTGTTTGTCGTGTCTCTGATCCGCTGCGTCACGTGAAATTACGGTGCGTTGGACTTTCACTCAGTGACGCTGTCGATCACTCTGCGCAGGAGTCATTAGACCCACAGTGAAAAGGGCAGCGGCACAGCGCGAGCAGCACTTATTATATCTCTTACACACACACACACACACACACACACACACACACACACACACACATCTGCTTCTACATCTACATTTTATAAAGGTCAGTGAAAAAGTTTTACTTCCAACCAAAGCATGAAGTTTACAAAATGTTAACTCGATTCTGATAAAACGGTTATTTAAACATCACAGCGCCCCCTACTGACAAACACACAATCATCATGCGTGGCCTTTAAATTCCATACAAATCTGTCAAAACACATATGACGGGATGTTTTAGACTGTTGCATATGATTATAGCTATTCGATAAAAGAATAATATCTTCACACTGACTGTCTAAAACGCAGCCATGTCCTCCTACCATTCCTCAAAGGCTACGATACTAACATTAGCTAACCTAGCTAACCGGCTAGTTAACCGCTATTAAGCTAGCTGCATTTATCGCAAGTGGAATCAGCATCTACACCGATTTACATCCTATTTTTTTACAACGTGGAAATGTAATGTTACCATGACAACGACCACTTGTTAACTGCTAACATTAGCCAGCTAGCTAGCCTAGCCGCTAGGTTCTGGTCACTTCTGGAATGATAGTTTCCAGTCATGAAGCTTATTTTTTTTTTTCATATCACAAATCCGATATAAAGCTCCGCTCCCAAACAAAAGAATTATTTAGAAAATGTTTCGGATGTAAACATGCTGCAGACTTGCAGGGAACTTTAATGCTGTAAAGCGTTAATGTCCCCTGATAACTAACACAATCACAATTAATATTTTATCATGAGACTTTATACAGCACTCGTGTTGCCGTTTTGTCTCATTCTCATCTTTACACAGCACCAAAGTGCAACGTTTCTCATAAATACTAACAGTTATTTAATAATGCATCATGTTTGTGAACTCTAAGTGCCAATTTGCTCTTTTATTCCTTTCTCAGTAAACATGTGTTATATATAATTCATCACAGCACTTCATAATTAATTATAAATGCATTAAAATGACCAGGCAGAAGGGAAAATATTTAAACTGTCAGGAGTTTGATCACACTTATTCATGTAATCACATCCCGAGGCATGGAAATCTGCATCGAGGCGAACCACAGGATCAGGATCACGGAATAAAAAATAATAACGGGGATAATCCGGGCGATTACATCCCTCTTTTCATGGCTTCTGCACAAATCCGGGTTTTAAATCTTTATTTAGAGGCCTGAGAGATCTGTTTATTCAAAAGATTGTACAGCGTGTGCAGGAAACACACACACACACACACACACACACACACACACACACACACACATGCACACACACACACACACCTCACCTGATTATAATACAATTCCTGAGAATCAGCAAGAAATCAGCAGCAGGTAAGCTTTTATTCTCAACATTTTATTTTCAGCATTGATTAGGACTGTAGAAACGAGATGCTGGAATACAGAATGAAGTAAAGGATCATTTCAGGGTCATTTATAATAATAATAATAATAATAATAATAATAATAATAATAATAATAATAATAATAATAATAATAATAGGTGGTACGGTGGTGCGGTGGTTAGCACTGTCGCACGATGTTCACGTGCCATCATAGCGATGTGTAAACGTCTAGCCCTGCGTGCAAATAATGTCTTAGCGAAGCTAGTTATGACAATGTCGTTTTTGCATCACTGTTAATATTCAGTATGTTCTTTAATCTGCATAATTCAGAATATTTAATAAGTTGCTAGCTGTTGTCAGTGTTTTGTGAGAAGTAAATCTGAATCACGCAAAAATCATCACTGATTATTTGCAAACAACAAAAACGAGCAGCACGTGACATCGTTAGCATGCTAGTCAGTGAGGCAGCTAGCGATACAGCAAAGGCTGAAATAAAGTTTAGGTGACCTTTAGCTGTCATGTTGCTTAGCAACTGTTTACTGTTAACAGACAACATGGTGAAAGAATTGTTTTTAGCACATATTATTAATAGTAAATGCAGTTGTTTATTAAACACTGGATTTGATCAGATTGGGTTTTTTCTTGCAGTTTAATAAAAGTTAAACACTGGAAGCTGATTTTCCCATTTTATCGCAGGTCACTGCTGAGACTCTGTCGCGAGGCGGCTGTTGCAGCGAAGCTTTAGTTAAATACTGCAAGCTGATTGGCCGGTGAGAGGAGCGAAACGTAAACAGATAGTAATATCTGTTCTATAAAATAGTTTTATAAATAACTTCAGGAGTTTAAGGTTCACCTCTGAGGCCTCCGAGATCTGAGAGATGGAAGCGTGTCGTTCACGTGTGGAGAAGTTTTATATATAGGCGTGTTTTTATTTCCTGCTCTGGGAGAGAAAACACAATTAAAGCGGAGTGAGGAAATGAGAGATGAGACTCGGCTGAACACGGAGACAGAGACGGAATATCTGAGAGAGTTTATGAGCGAAGGGAAGAAACTCACAGCGGACTCGGAGTTCTACATGAAGGACATGATGCTGCAGAAGGGAAACGAGGTCAAACAAGAACAGTGTGTGTGTGTGTGTGTGTGTGTGTGTGTGTGTGTGTGTGTGTGTGTGTGTGTGTCCCAGGCGAAGGGAAAAGTTGTTAGTGCGAAAATTTTCATCCTGCCATCTACAGCATCCCTCGATCCCAACATCAATATCCATGAGCGCTTCTATCTCACGCTATAAATACACAACATGGCACTGGAGAGGCGGCGATCAGCTGGACACACCATCTGTCTCTCACACACACACACACACACACACACACACACACACACACACACACACATGAGAGAGAGAGAGAGAGAGAGAGAGAGAGAGAGAGAGAGAGCACTTATCTTTCTAGAGCAGGACACTTTCTGATTGGGAAAATGAAAGGTTACGAATGAAACCCTCAAAAACTGATTTTTTCCCTGAGCGTGCGCACTTCAGAAAGAATCCCTCAAAGATTGAAACAGTAAAAATTATTATTTCTAGGAAACGAAAAAGCCTTAAAGAACCATAAATTGCTTTCTTAAGAGCCCTGTGAAAAGTCCAGATTTGTAAGCTCTCTAAAGGTGTTCTGTTCTTAGAACCCTCTCTGGCAGAGAAAAGGGAACCTTTCCCCTAAACATGTAACCCTTAAAGAACCATTGAAGGACCCACTTTGTCCACTTTGAAAGGGTATATTAAGGACGATTGGCTTTCTAATGAGGTTCTGTTTTTCCTAGAACCCTCACTGACTGGGAGAAAGGAAGTTTAAACAGTATGTAGAACCGTTACAGAACCCTTGAAGAACTCTAACAGTGTCCTTTTTGAAAACTGTTTTTCAAGGGTTCTAGGAAAATTTAAGCATTAAATTTGCTAGCCTTCTAAAGGGGTTCTACTGTTTCAGAACCCTTCTTTCATTTGCCACCTTGAAGAACCCACTCTTCAAAACGGGATCCTCAAGGGTTAACTGAAGGTTTTTCTTTTTTGAGCTCTCTCTGATAAGGAAAAAGAACCCCTGAAGAACCCTAAAAAGGTTCCTGAAAAGTTAAATGTTTTTAGCTTAACCTTTTAGAACCCTATTTAATTTTTTAACGTTGAGGGCTTTTAGCGTTCTAAAGAGGTTCTACATTGTTAGAATCCTCGCTGAATCTGGGAAAACTGAAGGTGGTGTACTGTACTGTACTGTACTGTACTGTACTGTACTGTACTGTACTGTACTGTACTGTACTGTACTGTATGCGTTTAGATCTGTGTATGTTCGTCCTACTTCTTTTTGCACCAGCGTGGGTTCCTTAACCTGGAAGTCTGTAACAAAAGGAAGTAGAACCTCAGTTCTTCCTCAGACAGACAGACAAACCAAACCGGAAAGTTCTAGATCTCAGATTTTGTTCAGCTCATTTTTTATTCCTTTTGAGCATATTTTTAGTTAGGACTTTAGCACGTCGCCGTGGTGACGTAGCCGCTCCGACGCCGGTCCTGTGCTCTTCTCCATCTGCTCCTCCTACAGGAAATACAGGAAAATGACATCTTCTATCCGTCCAAGACATTTTGAGACTCTTTCTGAAGCATTTTAACTCCAAGGCATTCGTTTTCCTCTCCACGTCCTCAGCGATGGTCCAGGTTTCACACGCTCAGGTTCTGAGGATGCGACGTTCTTCGCAATTCTTCCATTTTGCATCATTTTATTCAATTTTTCTGTTGCAAAAAATTTCCTCGCTTGCTTGCTGATATCTTCATTAGCCGTGATGTTCCTCACGTTGAGAAATCTCGGCACGGGGAAAAAAAGTTTCTTCTTCAAACCCATGCGAGCGTTCGGCCCATAAAAAGCAACTAACAGAACAGTTAGCGTGTTCGGGTCAGCGGGTGGAGAGCCAAGGTTCTCCCAGGGTCTTTTTGCTACTTATTTTCTTGTCCAAAGCACAATGGAGGGAAAAAGAGAAGATGAGAGCGAGAGCTCGCGAGCAGACGCGCAGCGTCGATGATGAAACCGAGCAGATGAAGAAGTGTGAAAGCTGCGAAAAAGAGAAGTGCTGAGGAGTCGAGCACGTTTTATACACACTGATTATTTCCCGCTCGGTGGTCAGTGGATCGGCACTGACGGCGACCTCAGAGCCGCACGCGCTAAAAGCACAAGGCTCAAGGAACTTTTCTTTTTTTTAACTTCAGGCAACGAGACGGAATTGCAGAGAGAAGCCTGACATTTCAGCAGATTTGAGGAGAAATGTCGCTGCAGGGAAGGAGGATCAGTTTAATTTAAAAGAAAAAAGTCACAGAACCTCACGTGTGTTTGAAATCTGGATTCTGATTGGTCAAAAGGTGTTGATTCCGTTTCTGTAACAGCCGAAATGGTCAAATGAAACAGGTTGGCGGCGCAGTGGGCGGAGCTGCAGGGAGCGTGATCGTCTCTCAGGTTCAGGATTCGATCCTCACGTCGGGTTGCCGTCCGTCCCGTTACTCGTCCAGCGTTCCCAGGATGAAGCCGTGTGCAGTGACATCATCATGACCTCATGGGCGTGGCTTATTTAATTAACAATCTTGGTTTGGAATTTTTGTTCTCATGTAAACATTTTCCATAATAAATCAGCAACCGTTTACATCTTCACACCATCCACATAAACATGCTAATTAAATTAAATTATTTGCTAATTACACACATTTTAATTAAACACGTCGGAAACGACCTTCTCCTTTTCCAGGGTAACAAAACATCTGAAGTTGAGTGAGATTTGAATCTCTGTGGCTTTTTTTCTCTCTCTGTAGCTTTGATGTGTCATAAACACTGAAGTGATGATGTAATGCATGATGTGTGAGCTGCGGTACAACACTGCCCCCTGTCAGGTCAGGGCCGGTACTGCACCGACTCTCTGTCTCTCTCTCTCTCTCTCTTTCTCTCTCTCGCTCTCCCTCCCTCTCTCTCTCTCTCTCTCTCTCTCTCTCTCTCTCTCTCGCTCTCCCTCCCTCTCTCTCTCTCTCTCTCTCTCTCTCTCTCTCTCTCTCTCCCTCCTTCTCTCTCTCTTTCTCTCTCTC
>JAQQZR010000018.1:16519183-16529609 GCA_030068235.1 Notoglanidium macrostoma
TCAACCATTATAAATATTTGTAAATAATTATTGTTGGTTATTAGGAAAATCAAAGATTTTTTTTATTTAACAAAAATAATATTTAAGTTGATAAAGAATAGAAAAATAAATGTTGGGATTAAAATTTTTTTTTGATAACACAATTTTCTTTTAATTTTCTTTTTTTTTCCACAAATATTGTGGAATAGCGCAAATATTAGTATAGCGCTTTTCAAGCCAGGTGGTGCTTCACATTATAAAATAAAATACAATGAAACATAATATAATAAGAGACATTCTAGACAAACAGAAAAAGAAAATGATTATATGAATAAAACATTACAAATATAAACACACTTAAAAGGAGAACAAATAAAACATTAAAACTAAATTAGAAGCACAGTTAGTAAAGTATAAAGTATAGTGAACCGAATCCAGTTGTGAATTGGGCGAATCGGTACATGCCTAAAAGCGTTATCACATGCTCATATCTGCATGTTTAATATTGTCCTCGAATGTTTCTGCGTCATTGTAGCGTTCATCTGCCACATCGTGGTTACATCAAGCTGTCAGAAGGTGGCGCTGGATTTAACACCACTCCTGACTCGAGCTGATCTCACGCAACGAAAATGCGCTTAGGTTCAAGATCAGAATTGAGCATAACTGAGACACGCCCCTGTTTTAGACAGGCTCCGCCCCATGTGCGTAATCGTAGTAATAATTCCGACTCTTGTGATATTCCTGAGCGTATTTCTGATCTTTCTTTGTTTTTCTCCTGAACTTTTTTCTAACGCAATGAGGAAAAACTTTCCACTTAGAAATGTTCTGAAGAGAAAATGCTTTTTTTCTGAGAACCCTCAGACTGACGTGTCAATCAGAGCAGGAGGAAAGCGGGGGAGTTATTTCAGGACTCAGAGCGAGCTCTCTGCTCGTTAATCACGCCGTTTAAATCCGTCTCCGAAACCCTCCGACTGCAGCACAACTTCCCCCTTAATGTTCACGTAAAAGTCCCAAAATAAATAATTCATAACAACTCCGACACTTTACCTTTGTGTGCTTGTGTGTGTGTGTTCCCTGTGTGTGTGTGTGTGATGTTAACGTCATTGTTTTTTTTTGCACCAGAGTTACAGAAGCTGAGAAGCTTTAGCGTCTTGCGCTAAACATTCACTTCACACACATCGTCAGGAACTTGTTAAGCTCGCAGGAGGATCGGATTCGTACAATTTCGGATTCAATTAGAAGGAAACGAGGTTAAAAAAAACACATCAAGCTCAAACTAATATGTATCAGGATCTGGGATTGCGCTGACGCATCGGAACACCGCACAGGGAAATAAATTCACACGGATATTCATTTCCGTTCTCCTGAAACAAAGACTTTCTGTGGTAAAAAAAAAAGTGTGTTTGTGTGTATGTGTGTGTTTGGTGTATATGATAATTATACTGAACACACAAACACAAAGAAATAAAAACCCATAGAGAAATCACGAGACATGTTTTTAATATTTATAAAGAGCAGGTGTGTATGTTATGGCTGAGTGTGTGTGTGTGTGTGTGTGTGTGTGTGTGTGTGTGTGTGTGTGTGTGTGTGTGTGTGTGTGTGTGAGAAACACACACTACGTATGGACACTAAGTAGTCAGTGTGGCACACCGCACATTTGAAACGGCCCATTTAACGAGCCCTGAGCTCATTTGCATATTTCAGCGACGGAGTGATGGATGAAGATGGATGGAGAGAAATCCACCTCGCTGAAATAAGCGTTATATCAAAGGTTAAACGGAACGAGACGGCGTTAACCCGCGCGCTTTTATCTCGACGCCGCCTTCGACACTATCGATTCATCAATAGCCGCTTATCGCAGGAGGGGAGGAACGACAAAAGCGGAAATCGAACGTGGCGCGGTGATGAAGACGGATGATGTGATGTGAAAGGCGGCGTCGATTCCAGTTGGTGGAGAAAGGAAAAAAAACACACACCTGTTCAGACTTCCGAGTGTTTGTTATTTTTAAAGCACAAGGTGTTAATGGAAGGGTTTCCTTATCGGACCATATGATAAAAATACTTCTAAACTTCTACTGATTAAAGGAAGATAAACAAAGTAAACTAAAGGTAAACAATATTAAAGCTTCAGTACAGAATCCGAAGAGCCAATCAGCTGCTGCGAATCAGACTGGAATCAAAACATCAGAACTGACTAGGTTCTAGTTTTTAAAAATGATTAAGAGTTCGGTTCTACCGAGTAATTTCACATGAGTTTTGTGAAGATACGCCAGAAATGACTGCAAAGGACGTTTCTGAACGGTATGTAAATTATCTCACCATCCAAGTGGGCGGAGCTAAATGGTCCGTGAGACTTTTTATGTTGAGGAAAATCCAAAGGTAAAAAAATTCTCTGCATGACTGACATCGTGAGATATGAGACGTGTCAACACGTAAAAAAAAAAAGAAAACGAAACAAAACAGCGCCATCTTCAGGCAGATCGCAGCCATCGCAAAACACAACACCGAAAAACACCAACAAAAAAAAACACCCAGTAAAACTTCTTTAATTAAAAGTGGCAAGAATCTAGAAAAAAAGGTAAGGATTTAAAGTAGCTGTACTTCAACGAAAACATAAATTAAAGCTAAATAAAACTGCAGAAGGCTAAATTCAACAAATAAAGAAGAAGAATATTTAACTAAAAAAATGAAAAAGGTTAGTGCCTGCTGAAAACGTTTTTTTTAAATTTGCAACATAATTGTGATAATCTCATAATCATCTCCGTATTGCCCCGCCCTAAACATGCTGTCATCATCATGACATTAAAGCTAAACAACATTACATTGAAAACATTTTTAAAATAAACTTTAAAACTTAAAAAATCTGTTTTAAGAATTAAATTGAAGACAATCAACACAACAATGACTTTGCGATTGCAGGCCACGTGGTTAATCGGGAAGGAGGCGGAGCTTCGGGCGTATTCGTGTTTTTTCTCTATATAAGTCCATAACGTTAAACGCAGAGAAGTGCTACAGCTTCGATGACATCATTCCGAGTTGAAAGCTTTTATCACCAGCAGTAAGGTCGAGTTTTATTCTTTTACGGCCCGAAACGAAGCCGAGCTTCCGCTTTTTACTCAAACAAATAATAAACTTTGTGTCTGTCATAGATTTTTCACTTCCTCGTGGATTTATTTTCACACGAGAATTAAAAAGAAAGAAAGAAAGTGCGCTGCACACGTGCTTCTATGAGTTAAAACGGTGATGTGAAGGTGTTGATGAATTCTCGGTGACTGCGGCTCTGACAGTAGTGCAGCTGCAACATAAATCACAGCTTTATATTAATGCGCTCGCCCTGACGCCTTGGCGTTTCTATAGTAACGGCTCAATCACAGGGACAGGCACGGGGTTAATAATAAACGTGTTTTAAAAAACTGCTACGGTGAAGTTTACGTAACGTTTATGGAAGGAGACTCCAGTGTCAGAGACGAGTTTACACGTTTTTTTTTGCAGTTTTTCGATAATAAAAAACAAACAAATGAAAAAAAATCAAAACAACAACAACAAGCTGCGATTTTTAAGTCTTATTATCATCAAGAGAGAAAAAAGAGACGTTGGTGAGGGGACGTGTGTTTACAGCTGCTATAACGTAAACGAGAACTTGCTTCTTGAACGTTAAAATGTAACTATAAATAAATAATAAAAATAAAGATTGTAATTGTTGCAGGAATAAAACGATAAAAGGCTTACGAGCTAGCAGCGCATCTGACACTTTCTTAATGTCACATGGAACACTTTCCTTATTCCCCACACACACACACACACACACACACACACACACACGTCGCAGATGTTAGGAGGCTGAGAGCGGGTATGTAGGACAAAGCGACACGCTGCTGATTACGCAGAACGCAAAAAAAAGGAGAAATATCATTAACAGAGAAACAATTGGAGTTAACTGTGCAGAACTAACACTGCCAAAGGCAAAGTGGAGGAATAACAGAGGACAGATAACAAACACACACACACACACACACACACACACAAGCAAACAAGCAATTAGCTAAAGGTTATGAATCTTTTTCAAGGTCAAACTTCAGCTCTGAACAAAAAAACACCAGCAGGAGAAAAAAGTGGCATTTATTATTTACACCAGCGATTAATCCCGAATTAATGAATTTATTTTATGTTCCTGTGAATCAGAGCTGTTATTTTCTCGTGTCTCACGTGGAGACGTCTGAGAGGTGACGCCTGCTGGTAGGATGTCGCCCCGTAAGGTTTAACGTGACATCACGGGTCGTGCTGTGGTCAGGCGGCGAGGAGACGCGTTAGAGCGGCGCTTTATTTCTCTCAGAGGTGAAGCGTAACGTCTGAGTGTGTGTCGGGTCACGGCCCGGGGAGAATGTACGGCTCTACAGGAGACAGGAAGGAACCGGAGACGCTCGCTCAGATCGGACCTGACGCCAGCACGCGCGCACACACACACACACACACACACACACACACACACACACACACACACGTTAAAACTCGTTAAAAGCTGTCGCTCATTTGTTTTGTGGTTATTTGGACGGATGTCACTCATTAACACTCGACAAAAACAATAACATCTTATTTTATTTCATTACTTTATAATCCTTTTTATTAATAAAAAGCAACTCGACACCTACCTTTTTCTTTTACAGATGAAAATGGCAAACTCAAGAAAGGGAAAGTAGCGAAATGTAACAACTTCTAGCTAGCTAAACTCACTAAATCAGCTAAATTCATAAATTCAATTTAGTTAAATATATATTACCTTAGAGAACGTAATACATTCAAACTAAATTAAATCAGTGAAAATGTAAAAAGTCAAGCTAGCTAGATTTAAATTAGCAACAATTTATAAATTCAAGTTGGCTGAACATACATCAAATTATCACAAAAAAAATAAACAAAATAATCAATAAAACATAACATTAACATAAACATAACCATAAAGATTAACTTAGCAACATGAACATGTAGACATGCTTTTTTATTTTCTTAAAGAAAGCAACAGTTATTTGTTGCCTGGAAACAAGCCGCCTTCTCCGGTGACGAATGAAATTAATAAAACTGAATAAATTAAACTTAGACAAAAGTAAACGAATTAAAACTAACAAAAGCTGATCATTACAATTAGTTGTTTCAGATACCTCACTGTTAACAGCATGTTACTATTATTATTATTAGTATTATTATTATTATTATTATTATTAGTATAAAGTCTATCTGTTAAACTAAAATGTGCTTAAATGTTCTTAGACAGCCGTAGCATGCAAAGCTGTGGAATTCCTCGAGAATGTGTGTGTGTGTGTGTGTGTGTGTGTGTGTGTGCGCGCGTGTGTACGTGTGTGTGCGTGTGTGTGTTGTAGGACTGACAGTCCTCCTAAGCCGCTGCGATAGGTGGTCATTAATCTCGGTCCGGTTTAAACGGCGTATATTAATTTGTGTCATTTTTTACCACGTCGAAGTGTGTGTGTGTGTGTGTGTGTGTGTGTGTGTGTGTGTGTGTGTGTGTGTGTGAGTGTGTGTGTGTGTGTGGGCTTCTTTTTTCCATGCTGCTGTGGTCAGAATCGCACAGCAGGATTCAGACACACACACCCTGAATGACAATACACACACTGAACTCTGAGGGTGTTGATATGGCAACCAGAGCTTTAAGAAAGTTTTTATTTCATTTTTAGCAGGGCGGAAATAAATGTGTGTGTGTGTGTGTGTGTGTGTGTGTGTGTGTGATGTAGATATTACGAATAGTAATACGATATACTAGAGTTTTTATTTCTAACTCCATCATCACAGGTGGACAGATTATTATTATTCAGGCCTAATAACGTTTGCAGCGTAGCACGTCGTGGGTTTTTCTCCGTAAACCGAATGTCCGTACGTCGCCCAACATTTCAGCTACAAGCCTTGGTATGTACATCGTATGTTAAAAAAATAAAGTAATTTTCCCTCACAAGGTGACTGTGTGGAGTGAGGAGTGCATTTATACAAACTTTTAAAAAAGTTTTGAAAGTCAAAAAA
This sequence comes from Notoglanidium macrostoma, assembly GCA_030068235.1. Lineage (NCBI taxonomy): Eukaryota > Metazoa > Chordata > Actinopteri > Siluriformes > Auchenoglanididae > Notoglanidium > Notoglanidium macrostoma. The sequence goes on from JAQQZR010000018.1 coordinate 16,525,190, forward strand.
ACCTGCTAGCAAAACTACCGCCTCTGCTAATTTTATTTATTGTGTCGCAAAAAAGTTTTTGTCGAGTTTAGCTAATTTGATACGTTCATGAAAATTTATAAAAAATCTCTCTTCATTCATCCAGAACAATGGCATCGTTTCCGTCAACTGCAGACGGAAATGACATCATCAAAAAGCGCCAAATCTACGACAGTCTGAGAGAGGAGATATGACATCACTATAGACTTTCCCGAGACATCACGATATCTTTTATTGCATTTTTAACATTTTTAAATAATTCCAAACTGACTGGAAGCTGAAAGTGAGGTTACAATTTTTGGAAAAAAGTTTTCTTCTCTTCATTTTTTATTTTTATTTTTTTAGGCTATTAGGAGCTGAATTAATGTTAAAATTGTGGGAAAAAAGTTTAAAATTTATTTAATTAAAAAAAAAACTTTTATGCTAAATAAATGTATTTACTTTTTTATTTATATATAAGTTTTATAAATATATAGATATAATTTTTGGAAACATTAAATAAAATCTAAAAGAGTTTTTTAAGCTAAAAGTGAGAGAGAGAAAGAGGGAGAGAGAGAGAGAGTAAGCAAGAAAGAGAGGGAGAGGGAGAGAGAGGGAGAAAGAGAGAGAGAGTAAGTGAGAAAGAGAGGGAGAGAGAGGGAGAGAGGGAGAGAAAGAGTGAGGGAGAGAGAGGGAGAGAGAGGGAGAGAAAGAGTGAGAGAGGGGGAGAGAGAGAGAGCGAGAGAGAGACAGTAGAGAGAGAACACTTTCATAATTCCTGGGGTAAAAAAGCGTGTCTAAATCCATGCGCCGTCCAATCTGCTGTCTGATGTGGTAATATCATCTTCAGGGCCATTACGGTAAAACAATATCTGCTCCCTTATCGGAGTAAAAATCGCTTTTCGTCTGGCAGAGATGAGCGAGTGGGCCGCGGCGGAGGGAGGGAAAAAAAGAAAAAGAAAAAAAAACTAGATTACAGTAAAAGGTTTTGCAGATAATGTTGTTTTCTCTGTGGAGTCTCAGCTTAAACAGAAAAGTCAATTGCACCCCCCCCCACCCCCCCACACACACACACACGCAAGGCTTGTGTGTTTTAATATTAAATTTGCACATCACAATATTTCCCTAATCTTCAATCACAGTTTACGATATTATCAGCGAGTTGTGTTTACCTTTCACCTGAGCTGGACAAAAGTTAAAGCTGCAGTATGTAACTTTTTTTAACTTAGAGGGAAAAAATGCCCTCAGGCATGCTGGTCCTGGAAGTCGCAGCCTGTACTGTAAAAATAAAGAAACATTCTCAGGCTGTCAGAGTGGATTAGTGCAAGTTATGAAAACTTAATAGGGCACAAAACTTACACACTGCTGCTTTAAAAAGAAATATATCAAAACATGTGGTGAACAGACGGGAAATGAGAAGTGAGAGCTGATGTGATGAGTCACTGCTGTGGGAGGAGCTACACACGCGTACTATACGCTACCATTACTGTACCATTACCATTACGTTAACATTATAATAGCTACGGCATTTTAGTCAGTAAAGTTTAATTAGCACAGGTAAAACGGGTTTAAACCGGTCTGCGGTGGTGCCTTCCTGAAACATACATTCCATGAAAGGGAATATGAATGCTAGTTTAGCTAACTTGCTATAAAAAGCCCACGGCATTATGGCATCAGTTAGCGAAGGTTTCGTGTCAGCTTAAAGGTTTGTAGCTCGCTGCTTTTTTGTGAAACAAAACAATCCTGCTGTAGCGTAAGATATGAAAGTATTAGACTAGTTTATTAGCTAGAAAATTAAACATCTAATGATCGCAAATAAGTTACGTTTGTGAGCTTTGACAGGGATGACCGGTTTAATCCGGTCTGCGGTGGTGCCTTCTTGAAACATGCGTTCCACGAAACAAAAACAAACCTGCCGTAGCGTAAGATATGCTAGACTAGTTAGCGAACTCTTTTAGAAGTCGTTGGAGGTTTCGTGACGATTGTTGACGTTATTCGTGATTATGGCAGGTACAATACAATTCCAGACAAATGAAAATGACACAATAACAAAACAAACGCTCGTTCCGGATTCGTTCACAAACCGTATAGAATCAGAATCAGAACCAGTTTTGTAGCCAAGTATGCAAGCATGCAAAGAACTTTTGCAGAGGTGCGAGAGTCCAGAGGTGGAATACGGGTCAGGAATTGCACAGTGAAAGTATACAATGTATAAAACCGTAAAGCATACAAACAAGCAGAAACGTGACGTAACTCTAAAGGGCGTAAGACGTGCTGAGGTAGCAGCGTGAACGCCATGACTACACATATTTCACAAAAAAATGAAACGGATTTCCGCATTTTCATCATCTTTCCATGCCTGATGATGGAAGTCCAAGAGGAATTTTTTTTTTATTTTCCTGAACAGCACATTTTATTATACAGCACTTATTAATTATCAGCAGGAACGTGAGACGTGTTTTATCATCAGGGAAATGCGTTATTGTGGAGCTGCTGCTGTGTGTTTAATCAATAGGTCTGGTGTTTGAAGTCCTAATAAAAACATGTGGCGTTTCCATCAGCTGCTGGAAGAGCGGCTAGGAGATGACATCATCAAAAAGCGCAAAAGCAACGAGGGAGTAGAAGAGAGAGGAACAGCAATCTCAAAATCATAATGAATTATTTAATATTTTAAAATTCTACACAAATTTCTTTCTACTTTTACTAAATTAGGTGTAAAATGTAAAAAAAAAAAAAAACTGATGGTAAAAATGTAATTTCCGTCAAAGTTACTACTACATTTTCTTTTCTTTATTTATTTGCTTTGTTTTTGTCAACATTAAATAAAAGTTTTTTAAAGTTTTTGTTTTAAAAATACAATAATATTATTTTGCATTGCAAAGTGATACATATCGTGTATGGTTGAAATGCCTTCAAATCTGATGATGTTGTTGCAATATATCGCCCCGCCTCAACTCCGAATCTTCTGTTCATCTAAAGCCAGATTTATTTATTTCTATCTTTCTCTTTGCCTGTCCGTTCGTTACTGACCGGTGATTTCAGTCTCCTTGTGTGTGTATGTGTGTGTGTGTGTGTATGTGTGTGTCGTCCCGATCCAGCTCTTGGTGCTAATTACAGCCTCCCACCTCCGTTATACACTTCTGTAATTAGGCTCTTAAAACATGATTAACACGTCTCAATTACGCCAGTCATCATTTGCATAATTTATGAGGCGTTCTAATTGCGAGAGGGTTTTGGACTCGAAGGCTGAGCGCTCTCAGAAAAAAGAAAAAAACTAAAATAAAATAAGCGCAGAGGGAATCATTACGCCGTCGTCGAGGCGCGTCCGAGTCACGCGCTGTTAGAGATCGCAGACTGAGCGATGTGGTGAAAAACTCCACTTTAAAAAACGAGAAAAGAGACTAAAACGTTCCAGGAAGTTCGCTGAAGATCACAATATATAGGGGTTTCAATGTATATACACATATATATATATATATGTATGAATGTGCACATCTCTCACTTTTTTATGTCTTTATATATATTTCTATAAAGTCAAATGAAAAAGTGACAGAGATGTGCACATTCATTTGCAGTAAATGTCATAGCAATCGTACAAGCCATTTCCTCTATGTGTGTGTGTGTGTGTGTGTGTGTGTGTGTGTGTGTGTGCGCAGTGTGAAATTACACCCCTGCATTAAACAGAGAAGGAAAGAAGCGAGAGCTCATTCCAACGCCGCTGCTGCTGCTGACTGCGCTGAGCACGTTTCACATTAACATTCCACTCACACATACATACACACTCACATTCACACACACACACATTCACACACACTCACACACTTTTTTCTTTAACAAAAAACAGGCTATAACAACTACAAGATTCGCCTCCACTTCAATATCTTATTTTATTTCACACTCGACACTAAAGAGCACACAAACCAGCACTACTTGTTATAATCCACTGTAATAATCTACTGTAATAATCTACTGTTATAACCTACTGTAATAATCTACTGTAATAACCTACTGTAATAATCTACTGTAATAATCTACTGTAATAATCTACTGTTATAACCTACTGTAATAATCTACTGTTACAATCTATTGTAATAATCTACTGTAATAATCTACTGTAATAATCTACTGTTATAACCTACTGTAATAATCTACTGTTATAACCTACTGTAATAATCTACTGTTACAATCTACTGTAACAATCTACTGTTATAACCTACTATAATAATCTACTGTTATAATCTACTGTAATAATCTACTGTAATAACCTACTGTTATAACCTACTATAATAACCTACTGTAATAATCTACTGTAATAATCTACTGTAATAATTCAATTCCATTCAATATTATTTGTATAGCGCTTTTAACAACAGACATTGTCACAAAGCAGCTTCACAGAAGTATATAAATTCTGAATATAAAC
>JAQQZR010000018.1:16585768-16595219 GCA_030068235.1 Notoglanidium macrostoma
AATCTCATTACGTTCATTAAATGATGTACAGCTATCTTCCTGTCCAAATAAACCGCACGGTGCAAGTGTATGAATTACAAATCTGTTTTGAGATAGTCTTTAATTTACAGTTTACAACTTTGTATAATGCTCATTTCACACAAAACATCTCAATTCACTACAGTTATGAATCACTTCACAGTGTTTATTGAAGCTGTTCCTTATTCACTGCATAGTGCACGATATAATTACCCATAATGCACCATGAATCCTGTACGGAACCTGTGCACAGTATTTCCGCACTAAAGTAACGCAACGCGGAACTATTTCTGAACTCAAAATTTACTTCTTAAGCCATCAGAACGCTTAACGTTTGCACAAAGACCACACCGCCTTCGGGAATTTACAAGCTTGAGAACGCGTTGCTAAATGATAAAATCATAAAAAATACTAAATAATAAAACTGAATATAATTTTTAAATGATAAAAATATAAATGAATAACAAATGTTTAAAAATTTGCAAGTACAATATAAATATAATTATACAAACTATAAAGATCTACTGCAAATATGTAAATATTATAATTTTTTTAATTGAAGTTATAATCTGCAGTGAAATATACAATATATAAAGAAATAGATGACTCATTTTTTATATATATATATATATATATATATAAATTTTAATTTAAAAAAAGAAATAAAAATAAATAAATGAAAAATGTAAAAAAAAAAAAAAGATTATAATGAAAATAATGTTCATTTTAATGGTTCTTTAATCTTTTAATGTTTACATCAAATAAAAATGTATAGTAAATATATGAATAAAATGTCATTTTAAAATATAAATACATAAAACGTGATGTGAAAAGATGTATAAAAATATTTAAGAATATACCAAATACAACATAAACGCAACATAAAAATCCATAGTATAGTGCAGAATATCCTGTACATAATGTTTTAATCAATAATCTTGTCATATAATAAGAATAACTCAAATCCTGATCTTTAATGGTCCTGTCATGGTGATGGGTGATACAGGAAGAGCCCAATGCAGTGCATTATGAAGTGGAGCAGATGTTCTGGATCTCCTTGTTCCTCCTTATCTGTGACTGTATACACAAACCTTATTCACGTGGTCTCTTTTATACGTTTACGCCGCGACAAAGTCCCGCATCGAGCGCAATTAGGGTATAATGAAATAAAGAGATGTAAAATGAAGGATGTGATCTCGCTTCTTAAGTCAGTGCAGATGCACCGCATGCTCAGAGTCATTAAGTGGATATTAATAGCGTGACTTTGCCCAGAGCAACACAAGAGAACACACCACGCTGACAGACGTTCACCTTCACCGTCGCTGCAGAGGGAAAAAAATCCCATTTCCTATTCCCCGGAATGATATTGGTGAATTTACGGGGCTGCCCGGTGTCTTGGGCCTGATAGTGGCTGAAAAAACGTGAATGTGTACAGTTTCCATCGCGCTCGCTGTCAATCTGCTGTATTAAAGAAGATCAGTTTTCCTGCAGGGAGCTTCTTCAGCTCCTCACAATATAATAGTGAGTTCATATTAAAGCTCAGACACTCTGATAAACGCACAATATGATAACCGTCACCTAATGTGAACATTTTTTACACCATATCTGCTTACAAAGAGGACGGCGTTATGCAGTTTCACGCAGGAATACGGTTTCTACCATTTTTCACCTCGCTATTTTAGTTTCTCTTTGCACAGAATATCTCTCCGTACTGATATATCATCACGGCATGAAACAGAATTGTATTTAAAGCTATTAACTTCAAGAGAGTGAAAAATAGAGGCTGGAGAGGGAACAACTGTTTACATCTGCGAGAACACGAACAGTGAAGTCGTTCTATAATACAAAAAATGTTTTAAGGGTTGGCCAGCTGTAATTGATTGCCAAAATATCAACATTTTATCTCATTTAGCAGGACATATTTATTCACCCAATGCCTTTCTTTAGCTTAGCTTGGTTAGCTTTTAATGTTCATAGCATAGAGTAGGCTAATTAACGCAGTAAGCTAGGAAGGCTAGCTAGTACAAAACACACTTTACATATGCTAGCTGAATCGAACATAAATTCAAGTGAACAATCTTTTTTTCTTGGTAAACACTATCATGGTGTTACATTATATAACCGAACATCATTGCTCATGTTTGTGTTGTGCTAATTAATGAAAAATGTTATTTGATTGAACTTTCAAGAAAGGCAAAAAACACAACAAACTCACGATTCGCATGAGAACGCAGCTGCTCGGTAAGCATAAGCTAGCTGAAAACAGAGGCTACTAACGAACATAGATCGGATTTAGATTATAAATTGTTATACAGGAAAGGTGAGAGTAAAAGTGAGACAAAAACATCACGAACATCAACATTTTCCTCAGAAAATTTCCTCATTTTCCTGTGTGGCTCCCTATATGGACACTTAGCATCGATCGCTAATCAGACTTCGGTGTAAACCTCTGTTGCTGTCACAGACGCATCTTATTTTATTTAGATATCCCGTAGAAATGTTCTTGTTATTCAGCTTTGGTCTGCTGGTGAATATGTTCATGCTACTCTATATTTAGCAGCGTATACCTGTTCCCAGATTGTTTATCTTGACTGTGTGTTTATTCCGGGGTGAATGGCTGTGTGAGACAGCGTTGTCGCCTACACGTTGTTCTGCTAATACACGGCATCGGAGGCTCAGATACGGCATCTGCTCGCGCTGTCACTCAAACCGGCTCTCCCTCGCCTCGTTCCACCTGGTGACACGCTCTTTTTTTCCCCTCGTAATGTCATGTTTCAAATCACGCAATATAAATATTTATAGAGCAGTGACAGTGAATTGAATAAGTCACAGACTCGTGCAGACTTCAGCTGCTGTTATTCTCACATGTCAAACTCTGCAGCAAAAAAAGGGTTTTTACAGCCGGGCGCTTCGCTTACTTCAATGTTAGAATGTATAAGTTTTATAACGCGTGGGTATGAATGATGTAGTGCATACTGTATCGTTACACATGCGTGTAATCACACTCGTTCATTCATTTTTAATATCTGATGGCTTTATGGCGTTCTGTAGAGAGTCACGATGCTACTCGCAGCGGCGGGAAAAATCAGAAAGCTGGAAATTTGCGACACTTCTATTTGTTGTATTCGTGTAAATATGTTAAGCGCCTATCTAGCTGATCTTAAAAATAAGTGACACAAACAAATCAGACCTTTTAATCACTACAAAACCAAGCATTAAAGGTTAAGTTAGGAATATTTAGCGCCCTCTGCTGCCTGAGAGCTGAACAGTAGCTAAATTGTAATAAAAACATTTGACTTTTAAACAAATCACAAAACTGCTGCTGAAACTCTGCCTGCTTTATGAAAGCAGCTTTATGAAACAGGGGGCGGGGCCAAATTCTGGACTGGAAAAATGTTAACAGATGCTTGAAATAAAAAATCCACTGCAAGGCAAAATTGCAAATCACAAGGTTTGTTTAAGAATTGTACAATTAATACCAGTCATTTTTTACAAATTAGAGTTTGCACCTTTAATGAGTAAATAATTCAATAAACAATAATGCTGACCTGTCACACAGAGTCCAGAGTCATGAGTAAGAGTGATCATGATGAAGCGGAGTCACCATTACCATCCTGACGTTGATTGTTTTCCTGTAACTGCACACCGCAAATGTTTTATTCCTCTGTGTTTACACCACAGCAAGTAACCAAAAAATACCACTGCAGACTCCTTCCATATATGTTTATTACCTAAACGTCTCCTTACAAAAAACTACAGCTACTTTTAAAATCTCTTTATGTGAAGTAGGAATGCAGAAAATTAGAACCATGAGGAATTAATTAAAACAAATCGTAATGCAACATTAACTCCATTTAATTTAAATTAAATGCAGAGCAGTTTAGTAAGCTTGTTGTGTTTCTTATCAGTGTGTCTTGGCCTTTTGGTGAATACGTAGCATGAGAGTAAATGCAAACGAAACATTAGCAAAGGTGTTGTTGGTATCTATGTGACTTATTTGATAGAAGTTCTTGGAGAAGAAAAAAGTAATAAAAATAAATTCATTGAAACTGCTCGCACAGTCTCTGGAGCCGATTCTGTATGTGTGTGTGTGTGTGTGTGTGTGCGTGTTTGAGGAGTGTTAGATATTTCCCGGGTCATGTCGAGCATTGCTCAGGTTTTATATGGATATTATTGACCTTCCTGTGTAGCGTAGTGGTGATGTATGGAGACAAGAAATGAAGGATGGCTTCATAAATAATCGGGTAGCAATGGAGGACTTCTTCCTCTGACAGACGGCCGTGTCACTTTTCTACATAAAACACAACGCAGTATTTATGCGTTGTCAGATGCGTTTATGACGTCCTGCATATGTAGAGTGAGAGACGTACATTACGGTTATCTCTATACGCACGCTGTAGGCTCGCTGTGTGTTATGATATACGGGTATGATGTTAGAAATCATTGCAAGAACATTAAAGTCTAAATAACTATATATATATATATTGAAGAATACATAGGGGAAAGTATTTTATATATAGTCGCTCGCAGTCGGATATTAATATGCCTGCTGTGTTCATCATCAAATTCTCAGGTGAAGATTTCTTTCTTCATTAATAAACATAAGCGGAGGGAGCGCGCTAACCTTTTCATGAGGGATTACTGAACAGGGAAAGTAAAAAAAAAACAAAACAAAACATCTGCCCATGTGTCAAAAAAATCATTTCATATTCCAAAGATGTTTGGCAATAAAGGCCTCTGTCTCATCACGGGAATAATAAACAGTCGGTTATGAGTTTGTCACCGAGCAGATTTTGTTGTTGTTCATTACTTTAATGAAACTGCTTTGCGTTAGCTGTTTCACACCAAAACAACCGTCACATAGCAATGAAATGGAAATACCAGCATGAGCACAAAGTACATCAGATAAATATCCATACATTTACATAGTGTGTTAGTGTGACATCATCACTACTTCAGTAGCTAGCATCCTGTTTACCGTTTACTGCTGGAGAAATTTTGAAACAATTTGGTGCAAACAATATGGAAGACACATTTTTTGTTTGTTTGTTTGTTTGTTTGTTGCTGTTGTTTTTATATAATTTGACTTCTTTTCTTCCCAGCACCAGTCTCCATTCTCAGAGAACATTAAGTTACATTTTAAAGGCAATTAAAGCTACTTCTAAAAGAAGAAGGGGGCAAAAAGAGAAGGAAAGAAAGAAAAAGAAAAGAAAATGAAAAAAAAAAAACAAAAACAAATTCAGCGTTTTAAATAATAGTAATAATAATAACTCACTCTCCCTCTTAAGAGGACAAAATTAGGACTTTATTAGCAATATATAAAGTTATATTTTTATAGACTATTAAAGCCCCTACTAAGAGAAGGAGAGAAAAGACAAAGGAAAAACAGAAAAGCAGAATAAAAATCTAGTTAAAATAATACTAATTAAAATGCTGTCCATTAGGAGCAGGTCCTGCTATGCGGCGTTAGCTAGCTGGGTGTTTCTACAGACAGTAGGACTATAAATACACGCTGTTAGTGGAAAACAAGTCAGAATTATCAGCTATGTCAACATTTACCTCAGATGTATTGGTAAATTGTTTTAAAACATTTCAATAGAGCTAGAATTACACCAATCAATAACACAAAGGCTTCCCTGGTGGTCTACGGCCCGGGTTCGGTTCCCAGACAGGGGATCCAACCCAGCCACAAGGGAGTGCACAGTCTAGTGTACTTCTGAGTGCCAACCTGGGTAAATGGGAGGGTTGTGTCAGGAAGGGCATCCGGCGTAAAAACTTAGCCAAATCAGACATGTGGACACAAATGGCTCGGCTGTGACCGAAGTCAGTCAATCAATAACACAGTTTTCATAGATTGTGTGACACTTGTGAGGGGTTTTGAAGATTTCTACCAACAAACTCCTGAATATCACAGCAGAGGGTTCATAGGGAACCTTGTGCAAAGCTAAATGTAGCATAGATTATGTAGTTAGCTTGAAGGTTTCTTTTCTTTAAAATTAAGTGTGAACCCTGTTTTTATTACTATATTGTACAAAATCGCTAAATTATTGGAATTGTTTGATGTCACCACAGACATCGTAGGCTAATCGCTAGGTAACCCTGCCACAGCGCTCCAGCTAGCTTCCAGCAGAAAATACAATGCTAACGTGCTAAGCTAATTGTAGACAGTTTCTGAGATGTTCCTCTCTTCAGCCAGAATTCAAATCTCATCATCTTTCTCCTGATTCTGCTTTTCTGTGTTTTTTTCCTGACTTCACAACCTGCTATTGTTGCAGAACACATTTACTCCTAAATTCGCTAAGTGATTCAGTGAGTCATGGTGTGTGCAACTTCTCTCAGTGGTGAACAGCGCCACCTGCTGCCTGTCATATTAAAGCACAGAAATATAAATACAGATTATTGCTTTAACCTACAATTATTATTTTTAATATTACTACTACTACTACTCAACACTGAATCAAAACAGCAAAAAAAGTTTACTATCATATCACATATCAAAATCTAAAGCTTAAAACAAATATCAAAAATACTGCTACTGAAGTTATTATTATTAATAATAATAATAATAATAATAAAAACAACATCATTAACAACAACAACAACAATAATAATAATAATAATTATTATTATTATTATTATTATTATTATTATTATTATTATTATTATTATTATTATAAAGGACGCTGGAACTTTCAATTACTTGCTTAAACAAACAAATTCTAGAACTACTAGTGTAAATAAAAATAGGCCTATATATTAAAGAGAAGATAAAGTCGATTAAAGAATTCTTAAAAAAGTAATCTAATATAAACTCGCAGAATTACAATAAAACTGAGCTTCATATTAAAAACAGAAATACTTGGGATAAATATGAAATCTTTAACAACCCATTGCCCAGCTTCTTACCTTTTCCCCAATATATTGTCATATGGTCATATTGGCATTGGGGTTATATATTCATACAGAATATAACCTCGAATTGAACAGCAGTGATTCTGTGATTCAGTAATACAGTGAGTCGCTGATTGAGTGATCCAAAGATTCAGTGATTCAGTGATCGACTAATGGAATACTATTGGAATATTGATCACAGTGGGCTTGGCAGCAAGAACTGATTCAGTAATAACAAAAATCCCTCGTATACGGTGAGAGTGTCTTGTGGCAGACAGCGCCACCTGCTGCTGTCATGTTGAAGCACAGGACGAAATTTATTTAGATTAATATTATAGTAGATCAAGTGCCGGTCCCAAGCCCGGATGAACTGGGAGGGTTGTGTCAGGAAGGGCATCCAGCAGAAAAACCCCAGCCAAATCGATGAAGCGGACAACAGGCGATCCGCTGTGGGGACCCCGAACAGGGAATAAGCCGAAAACAGAAGAAGATTATAATAGATCAAGGACATTATTTATGCTTCAAAATCTGTAGCACTGACCATCACTGTTTCATGAGTGTAATCATCGTCATTAGAGTTATCACTAACATTACCCGACTAGCTAGATGCTAAGCTACTTTTGTTGCTGTGCTGCAATTTTGGTCCAAAATGTTGCATGCATGTTTGGTCATTCCAGGTAGCCACTCAGGCCTGTAACTATAAAAGTGTGCTTTTTATCACTCTACATTTTCACATCCATGTTTTCTTTTTCATTTCGCACATCAAATGTCTGGAGGTGTGAAACTTGCAAATTGCCGCTTACAAGGTACCAGGAACGCAGTGTTTATTCAGCGGGAACTCACTCCACAAGATCTCCTCAGCTGGTGCACCATCACCATGAATCCACCAGAGGGCGCCATCTTCACACAGGTCATTTCACCTCACACCTCCATCTGGCCGAGTTCAACATCATATCACAGATGTATAAGTTTATTTAAATCATGGAAAGTCATTTCAATTATATGATATAATAGAAGCTGCCAGCCATCCATCTAAAAAAGGTGTCAAATGATTTCTAAACATGAGGAATATATCTATAAAACTGAATAAGTTCCAAGTTATTGGTTCTATTCTTTTATTTTAATACTTATTTTCACAACGTGTAGTCATTTTCATAGATAAATATAGCCGATTATATCATTTTACTGCTGTGCTTTATGATAAACACTTTTTGGATTTTATATTTTTCTAAGTAAAGGCATGCGATCATTTTGGATATGAAAGAACTGATACATAAATAAAGATGAATGGTAAACATTATATCACTAGCTTTCATTTTCTTTTATTTGGCTCACAGTGTAATGAAATAGTAGATAAACAAGTTACTTAAACACTGCTGTACTAGCATGCGCCAGCTAGCTAATTAGCTTTACTAACCTACAGTATATCCAGGGAGAAGTTATCTAGCAGGCTAGCCAGCTTTAGGATAATTGTGGAATTAAAATCACAGTACATTAGTAATCTTGCTGTCTTTACTATACTAGTGTACTAGCCAGCGAATGTTAGGTAACTTAAAGGAGAAACAGGTTTCTGTCAGAATAAATTCTATGTAAACCATTTTTGCCCTATAAGATTTTGGCCCAATAAGAAAAAAATACTATATAAATTTTAAAAAAGTTTTAAAGTATTCTTGCAAAACTTGCTCATGTTATGACAGCACTGGTATCCAAAACCAGTGTCAAGTTTTATTTAAAGTAGCTAACAACAAAGATAAGCTAGCTAACTTTCTGCTAGCTAACCATATGATATGATTTGTGTTGTTGTTGTTGATCCCTGAGCTAATTATGCTATTTATAATAATATTGAGTGCATGGTTTAATATTGATCTGTTTATATCAGTGATGTAAAAGGAGCTTTTAATCAGGAAATCAGGGTCAGGGTTGTCAGATCGGCCTCCAACAAGCCAAGACACATTGTTGTTCATTATAACTACAGCACAAACATTGTGTATTTTTTAAAACCTTTTTCCTCACAATCAGATTTTTTATCTATTCTGATACACAAACATCACCATCTAGATGAACATATTCATTATATTGTACATGTTTTTATTCGTATCCTTAATTGGAAGATCATTAGAAAGGAATTTCTCATTTTCGTTGGATTTACCTTAGATTTTAAGCGAAAATTTGAAATACAATATTTATATGTTGCAATATTTATATTGGCAACCCTGTCTTAAAAACCATCAGTATGAAACACAAACAAACAAACAAAAAAACATGTTGATCATGTGTATTTAAAGTAACTGGTTACCCATCCCATATTTATCCTATATTCTGCATTTATTCCAGCATCTTGCACAATTGCACTATGCTCTTTTTTGCATATTTCCTACATACGTGTAGATATGTATATACAGTTATGTATTTCCTTCTTGTACATGAACTAATGTTTCTTTGTAATAGCTGCACGGGCGTCGCCGCCATTATAGCTGAGGGGGGCGTGTCCCCCTCACATTCCATAATTATTCGTTTGGACCCCCCCACATTTAACAGAAAA
>JAQQZR010000018.1:16596002-16616865 GCA_030068235.1 Notoglanidium macrostoma
TGAATGAGGACTTACTGTCGAGTCTCTAAAATAGTCATTGAATTAAGTGACTTTTGTAGGTAAAATTAGGTGTTTAACAACAAAATGCTTCTGATGCCCCTGAATAGCTTTATACATACATATATCCTTTTTAAGCACACCAAGAGCAAGGTAAAACCGGAGTCTAATATCTTGTATGTGTACATATACTTGGCCAATAAAGCTGATTCTGATTCTGATTCTGATCAAAATAACACAGCAATGGCAAGCCTGAATTCTGAGTAACAGGGCTGTGATGCAATGTACAACCACAAGGTGGCGTTTTATCACCATCTTTCATTAATCTTCATTAATTCATTTACCAAGTTATTTTATATCGGTTATTTTTATATTGTTTTTCGCTCATTCGACTTAAGATTTCTCTCAACGTTTTTATTTATTTTGTAGGGTTTTTTTTGTTGTTGTTGTTGTTGTTTTAACGTCGTCGTCCTATGAAGACAAAAGCCAAAAAAAAAAAAAAAAAAGCACGCGCTCGCGATAACGTGAGGCTAAAGACTGACTCGCGTCTCGGGAGAAGACGTCCAGCGCTGAGAGCCAATCAGATCGCGGCTCGAGCCTTTTCTCGCGCTTGTTTCTGACCAATCAGAAGCGGCGCAGTCCTCGCGACTGTGTATAAAGCCGAGGGGGCGCCGCGTGCAGCTCAGGGGATGAGAGCAGGAGCTTGAGTGCGGTCTCCAGCAGCGCTGCAGCGGACAGTGCACGTGCTTTAACTCTCACTGCTGCGCAGGTATGGACTTTACTGCACACTTCTAACCATGCAAGCCTTATTTTTTAAAATGCAAGAGCAGGTTTATTGTGTGCACTTTACATTTAATTCCATTTTTTCCACCATGCATCTGCTACATATATGTACTGTGGTTTATGCTTCTTTTTTTTTTTTTACAGTTTGTAAAACACTTTAAATAATATTTTCATTGAGTCCTGTGTTGTTTTTTAACCTGAAAATGTTTTTAGAAGATGTATGATGCATGTGATGCTTATCAATTTTATTCAAACTAAAGACCCATAAAAGAGGAACCTTAAGACACCTTTTGTTTTGCTAGGGTCCTTGTTCACACCCTCCAGTTTACAGACCTTCCTAGGCAAGCGACTTCCTTGATGTATCTAGATGTATAACGGATAGCTGACCATCCCTTTTTGTTTAAAAGAATGTAGCAGGGTTCAAATTTGTCTTCAAATCATTTAAATTCATTAATAAGGTGTAAATCCGTGTCCTTTGGGTTTGGTTTTCTTTTGTGCACTTAATCCTAGTGTTATTGTGATGCTCTTTAGGACCGTGACTCTGTAGTGTATTGAATGACTTCATTGACGAAAAGCATCATTTATCAGCAACTTGTTGTTCTGTTATCTTTTGCATTGATTTTCCTATTAAGAAAGCTATGTTATGGTTCTAGGTGTTGTGCAAAAGCAGTAACCAAGAATGCACTTCATACTCCTACATATTGAGGAGCTTATTAATGATGAGCTTTTGTATTCTTAAGAAGCTGAAATATTGGCACTGAATATGGAGATGCATCACTAATTAATGATGGGTCTATTATTAAGCCATTATGTTTTGATCAAGCTTGTGCCCGAACATGTTTTCAGCCATGCATGTTGTGATGCAACACTTCACCAGTGCTGTCACCATGACGACAAGCCGGAGCCACTGGAGGTGTTTGCACAACGTTGTGAAAGGGTTTTACAGGGAAAAATCTCTTCAGCATGCACGCGGCCACGACAGCAGCCTGGATGTGATTAACTGTGAATGTGATCATCGTGTACATATCGCTGTGTAGTAGGCATTGAGTGTGGGCTTTTGTTGCACATATTGTTTGAGCTATGAGAGCTGTCATGGTGCTTATATCCTCCTGTCCTGTGTTCTGTTTGCTCAGGTGCTTACAGTAATAAACATGGCGACATCGGCTAGCTCGCAGCTCAGCAAGGTGGTGAAGCGACAGTACATGGAGCTTCCGCAGGGGGACAAAGTGCAGGTCATGTACATCTGGATCGACGGCACGGGGGAGGGACTGCGCTGCAAGACCAGGACGCTCGACTACGAGCCAAAGAGCATCGAGGGTAAAGCAATGCATGTTATAAATCTGTACTATACAGTGTTATACAATCGTGGCTACGTGTTACTAACGAGCTGACGGTTAGACACTTTAATCATGACCTTTAACCTTCACATGTTGAACTCTGAGCTTTGGTTGGATTATAAGTCACTGTTCTGTATAAAGTTCTTTATATTATTGAGATGTACGCGTTTATGGTTGGATCGTATCAGTCCAGGTTCTCAGTCGGGTTCTTGAAGATCCTTCCTGTCTATGTATTGACTGAAAAAAAAAAAAAAGATAGTTCAAATCCTTGTTGCTAGAAACCCTTAATCATGCACCTTTTCTACCTTCAGTATGCATCTTTTGTCTAGAATCCTGAATTTGGTGTGTCCTCAGTTAGCTTGTTTAAATTGTTTTCAAAGCTACTGTGTCCAAATTTCCAGGTGAAAGATGCAAATTAAAGGTGTAAAGGTGGACACTTTATGGTACGACTACAGTGATGAGGAAATGTACAGTTTGGAATGTTCATTTCTGTAAGTGTAACACAACTACCTGTCTAAAAAGAATTCCTAAAAAAAGTCCCAAGTCATGCCAATAGTTGGAAGATTGGAGTGGATATGGATTCTAGAGGATTTTATTCCCACACTACATCAAATTAGTTCATCCCAGTTTGAAACATGCACTCGATGTACAAACAGTTCTTTGGTACTCCGCTGTACCCTTCCTTGTTGCTGGAGTGGTTCTCTTATCTTTTGTACCCTTTAATATATACTGTAAATTAAGTGTGAGTATAGTGCAGCATAGCTCCAGGTTTCCAGCCCAGTTCCCTTTTCCTGAGCATGTAACATCACCATCCTGCTTCATGCCATCTTGGCTGCTGAATGGATTCTGGATTGGGAAAACTGTTGCATGTGTATTAAACATGATCAATTAAATCATGTTAATCGATTGTCTATCAGATCTTCCTGAGTGGAACTTTGATGGCTCCAGCACCTACCAGTCAGAAGGCTCCAACAGCGACATGTATCTCATTCCATCTGCCATGTTCCGAGATCCGTTCCGTAAAGACCCCAACAAGCTGGTCCTGTGTGAAGTTCTGAAATACAACCGCAAACCTGCTGGTGAATAAGATCCACTTTTATATGATGATGCTGATACTTATGATTCACGCTACAGTGAAGGTTATAATGGTCACGTTCTCATGTTCTCCACCCAGAAACAAATCATCGCTTGACGTGTAAGAAGGTCATGCAGATGGTGGAGGAGCAGAGCCCGTGGTTTGGCATGGAGCAGGAGTACACCATCCTTGGAACAGACGGTCACCCGTTCGGCTGGCCTTCCAACGGCTTTCCCGGTCCTCAGGGTACGAATTCGCCGTCTTTATTTACGCGTTTCTCTTCATGCCGATGTTGGTGTTGGAGGTGGTGTTGATGACGATTATGGGTTTCTTTCAGGACCTTATTACTGTGGAGTCGGAGCTGACAAAGCGTACGGCAGGGATATCGTCGAAGCCCACTACAGAGCGTGTCTGTATGCCGGTGTGAACATCTGTGGCACGAATGCTGAAGTCATGCCAGCTCAGGTACACCAGGATTAATTCTGATTACAGCCCAGGTTCTGTAGCACCGCCCTTTTTTAAAAATATTTAAAAGTTTCTCCTTCTGCTCTACAGTGGGAGTTCCAGGTGGGGCCGTGTGAGGGAATTGAGATGGGAGATCACCTGTGGGTGGCTCGTTTCATCCTGCACAGAGTGTGTGAAGACTTTGGCGTTGTTGCCTCATTCGACCCCAAACCCATCCCCGGGAACTGGAACGGTGCTGGATGTCACACCAACTTCAGCACTAAGGAGATGCGTGAAGAAGGAGGGCTAAAGTAAGCATTTACATAAAAGCACCTTATTGGCTGAAACCTAGAACAGTTTCATATGTTTATTGGCTTTGCTATGGAATATTTTTTAAAGACCCGTTAAGCTGAAATTCTTTGCTGGGTCCGTATGATGTTCTAATTGTAGCACCTTAAGGTAATGTTTACTTAGTAGGTTAAATAGCTACGGTTGAATTGAAAAATGCTAAGTAGCATTTTTCTCTTTCTTTTTTTTATCCTATCAGATGCATTGAGGAATGTATTGAGAAACTGGCAAAGAGACACGACTACCACATCCGTGCCTACGATCCTAAAGGAGGCCTGGACAACGCTCGCCGCCTGACAGGCCGCCACGAGACCTCCAACATCCACGAGTTCTCTGCCGGTGTAGCCAATCGCGGCGCCAGCATCCGCATCCCTCGCTCTGTGGGCCAGGAGAAGAAGGGATACTTTGAAGACCGTCGCCCGAGCGCTAACTGCGACCCGTACGCCGTCACCGAAGCCCTCATACGCACGTGTCTGCTCAGCGAAGACGGAGACGAACCCGTGGACTATTAGATCTTTTTAAATCTTACTTCTCTTTCGGTCATTTGCAGGACTGAACACCATTCCGCTCATCTTTTAAAAAAATGGCCACAAGGCCAAATTTAGTACTGTATTCTTGTTTTTCTTTTATTTCCATCTCATTAGAATGTGTCTAACCACTCGTCATAGCGGTTTTTAAAAGAAGTTGGCTGGTCAACTTAACATTTTAGGATTAAACTCGACGTTAACCAGGGACGTGATGTTGCGGCGCATATCTGACCCTTCTTTGTCTTTTGGTTTGCTTTGTTTTTGGTTTGTCTCTTCTTTCCGTCATTGGATCCTGGTCATGAACCCCCCCAGTCAATCTCTAAGTCGTTCCTCTTGCTGATGTCTAAAAAGGACTAAAAATGAGCTGAGACACGTGGTCATGATGGGCTAGAGCTGCTCAGGCTGCGTAATGTTTCATTTCAGCAGTAGCTAGCCTGTGTACAGGAGTTGACTTAACGTTTCAACTGTGTAATATTTTGTTATTACTAACTAAATAGGTGTTGACTGACAACGTGTCTGTGTTTGTACTGGTTCAGGTTACATGGTACACACTCGACTCTCCTGATTTGTCATGCTGTTTGTCATCTGAAAAAGAGGGAGAGAGAGAATATGTGACAGTGATGCTTTGTGTTGTATGACCTCTGTTTTTGGGTTTTGGGTAAAATCCAGAAGTTTGGTGAACCTGATTGTTTTGGGCTGTTTTTTTTTTTTTTTTTTTTTTTTTTTTTTAAATGACACTTAAACATTATTTTTACCACAAACCTCTTGCCTCTTTCTGTTTTTTTCCCCCTTCCCTTATGACCTGTGTGGTTGGATTAAAGGTTAGCCACATCACTAATGACAGAAACTGACTGCTTTATGTAGATTGGACCTACTTTTAATTTTCCCTCCTTTTTTGAGGATGAATACAAGTTTACCCTAAGAGATTGTGTGTCAGGAAAAAAAAATCTGCCTAACTGCAAGGATGGCTACTTTTTATAAAGAAGACCTTTAAATATCAAACTGACTTGAATTACAGCACTGGAGCATGTTTGTTCAACTTAAATAGCTAGCATCTTAAAATATCAAAGCTAGCTAGCATCATGCTGAGGGTTTGCCATTGATTAGCATTGGGAAACAGTTAGTAGCTTTGTGGTTGGCTATAACAAAATAAGTTAAAGATATTAAACAAGGCTTATGTTAACAGGTAACCAGGAGCTAAATGCTGTCTAGATAAGATCGATAGCATAAGGTATGTTCAAATATAGCTAAGCTAACATCAGATGAAAGGATGATGCTGTCAGCCTTCTTGGCTTTGTAAATGAGACCTGATTAAGGTTCACTGTTTAAAAACACAATACTATTAAATCCATTTGATTTTGAATAGATTGTCTAATCATGGATGGTTCTTCCAGCAGTAGCCATTTAGCATATCGTGCTATCTGTAGAGTGAAGTAATCTGTTAAACATAATCCTGAACTACATAATCAACTGAACATCTTTGTTACTGACCTACAATGGCTAATCTCGTGCCTGAGCTTCGCATGCGCCCAGTGCATGATGACAGCATGGGTGTGATTGGGCTAGCATTCCACCTGATAAACTCACACAACCTCATTCTTAAAAACCAGCCATAAAGCACTGATCAAAGTGCATCTGAAGAGCAGCGACATCCAGAAAGAGCTTTCATGACAAAAAAAAGCAATACATGCTTGAACCGAGTGAGGCTGCTAGACAACATTGATTGGCGCTGTGATTGATCAGCTTCGGGATCAAGATAAAAGGACAATTGTATTTGAAGATTCAGCAATTTTAAACCTTTAACAAAAAATGACAAAAAGTGTTGGGTTTAAAAGCAGGTGAGGAAAATATTTCAGCAATTGTACTTTTGTTATTCTACTCAAGTATTATTTTTGGATGTTACTGAAGTTGTATAATCAGACTTGAGTAAATTTCCAAGAGAACAAAATTTATTTTGTTTATTTTGACATTGTCACAAATCAGCTTCACAGAAGTATATAAATTTAGAATATAAACTTATGAATCTATAAATGTATCTGTATATACCCCTAATGAGCGGCCTGTGGCAACGGTGGTGAGGAAAAACCCCCTGAGACGACAAGACGCAGAAACCTCGAGAGGAACCAGACTCAGAAGGGATCCCATCCTCATCTGGGTGGCGCTGGATAGTGCGCTTACAACTAACACACTTTTGTAACTGTGTGTTATATGGTCAAAAAAATACAGTTACATAATTCAGTATGGTATAACATAAAGTCTGTTCTGTCTCAGCTGAGTCACTGAGGGAGATTGTCACAGAACCTACACCATTGTAGCAGAACCGCTCATGTCAACAGCAGTTCAACGCCATCTGCACAGTTCTAGGTGTGTGTTGAGGCAGTTCGTATGGTGCCGTCCTCAACAGGAGCAAGTGGCTTCCAAGTGATGACTCCAACCAGGAGTAGGACATCAGGATGGATCAGGCACGTCCGGAAAGCAGAAGGGGTCAGGATCACTGGAGTCTCAGGAGTAGCATGTGCAGCTCGACCGAGAGAGAGAGAGAAGAGAAAAAGCAGATTGTTAGGTATATTCATTGTCATGTAATGGTTAAAGGATTACGTGGATTAAGGATTTGCATTTGTAGCTCCTTGTTAGCTGTTTGCATGTCAGAGGTGGCTCGTTGTTTATAATATCATTTCTTTTTCTGTATGCTGGACTTAACAGCTTTGGCCACCCACAGTTTGATAATGAGGTAGATTTTTACTAGTTTGCATGGAATGATCACGTGACTACAGAAAGCCACATATGAGCATGTCACATCAACAAACTGCAACAGCTGTTTCTTCTAAGGATGTTTCTCCCCAACAGGTGCAGCTGACCTACGACTGCTGCACCACAGAGAGCATTTAAACTTACTGTATCTGTGTGTGGTATCTCAGCAGCTGATCAGAAAGCTTTACAGCATGTTGTGTTGAGAGCGCAGAGGATCGTCCGGGTGCAGCTCCCAGCCCTGCATGGACCCCACACACATGTCACGGTTTACTTGAACTGCCATCCAGCAAACGCTACAGAGCCTTTCATGCACCTCGAGGCTCAGAGACAGTTTCATCCCAAGAGCTACAAATGCACTTAATCAGTCCTGAACTGTTTGTACTTATAATAATAACTACCTCACTGCAAAATTTGGACAACCTGAGCCATTCCATGAACCATTTGCACTATATGTACATCATACTTATGTTTATATATTGTATATTTTATTATTTTATTGTTTGTTTTATTATTATATAGAGACGTTGCACATTGAAACTCATTGTAACGATAAAATTAATTCAATTCAATTCAAATTCAATTAAACATCTCTCAGTCTGTGCAGTTATAGTATTCCTGTAGACAGAGCACAGATTCTTCAGTCCTGTCCTTTATGTCCCTGTCTGTGCTTTCTGTCTCTTTAAAAGAGTTTATATACTTGTAGTAAATGCACACAGTTATGATCTACTGAGCCAAGTAAAGGTGGTGGAAGTGATTTGTCCTTAGCAAACATATAACAAAGGTCCAGAATCTTATCCCACCTGGGCGGGCAGGACACATATTGGTAAACATTTGTGAGTGTCTTTTTAAGAGAGACAGTCATCCAAATCACCCAGTATGAAGTGCGGTGCCTCGGGTGAGAGCAACTTCAGTTGCTGCACTGAAAATAGTGCTAGAAGCAGATGCTGCATTTGCAATTGAGTGAAAGTACACTGCTTTTATATAAACTCGTGGGACAGGTAAACATTTTGTAGTGATGCTGATACTGAAGATTTCGACACCTGGCATGCAAATGCATTCTCTAACAGTCACCGAGGCACAGTATTGGTTGTTAATATATAAACAGACCTCACCACCTTAAGAGTTCAGCATTACCTCAGTCTGTCAGTCAAGCGGGGCGAAACAGCGCCCCAAAACCATCGATGAACAAGATCCTAGTTCCTTCTTTCACAATAAAATCTGGTAGTTGTAGCGTGATGTCTGTAACACACCGTACCCCCACACAGTTCAGCCTGGTCTCCTGATCTGAAGGTAGCATCTTACTATCTGCTGGACATCTGCAGACAGCCAGGGTTTCTGGTTGGCTCTTGTGGTGGCATTCGTAGAAACAGTAACGTCTTCTGTGCATTTAATGATGCGGTCAGTCATAGTCACTGCGTATTCCTCCAAGTCAATGGAGTCATCATATGTGACAGCATCCTTCAACCTCTTCCAGTCTGTGCACACAAAGCAGTCCCGTAGTGCTGAGACGGCTCCCTCAGGCCACTCTCTAATCCCCTTCCACACAGGTTTAGTATGATTCAGCAGAGATTTGTAAGCTGGTAACATCTTTATAGAAATGTGGTCCAAGTTGCTGAAGTAGGGGCAGGGCTCTGCTTTCACCCCCCCACTTTTACACCCTGCACCCTCTCTGACCACATCACACAACCAGTACCCTCTGCCTCCCCCCTGCCCCTCCTCACTGACACCCCGCCTGCACTCAGGATCTGTGAAGATGATGTGAGTCATCTCTTCAGGAGACAGAAGACCAGGAAGGCACCTGGTCCAGACGGCATGTCACCATCCTGTCTCAAAGTCTGCGCTGACCAGCTGGCCCCCATCTTCACACAGAGCTGTGTGAAGTCCCCTCCTGCTTGAAACACTCCGCAATCATCTCGATACCCAAGAAACCCTCTATCACAGGGTTAAATGCCTACAGGCCTGTCGTGCTGACGTCTGTGGTCATGAAATCCTTGACACACTGGTGTTGATGTACCTGAAGGACATCACAGGCCCCCTGCTAGACCCCCTGCAGTTTGCTTATCAGGTAATACCCTCACTACATCCTGCAATGTCTCGACTTCCCAGGGACAAATGCCAGGGCCCTTTTTGTGGACCTCAACTCGTCGTTCAACACCATCATCCCAGAAGTCCTCCACTCCAAACTCACTCAGCTCACTGTACCAGCCCCCATCTGTCTCTGCACTCTGCACCATTGCATTATAGTCCTCTTGTTTTGGTATTTACTTTGTTTAATAAGTACATTGAGAGCAGGGGGAACACAGAGCCCAGTTCCTTGTGTATTTACACATACTTAGCCAATAAAACTGAATCTAGCTCTGAATTGTAAGTGTCCTTAATGCTAGTGAAAACATGATCTAAATGGTTCTCAACCCTAGTCGCAAAGTCCAGATGCTGGTCGAAGCAAGGCAGAACTGACCAGGTTTGTATGGCTGAAATCACCTATATCTGCACCTGAAACTGTATCAGATGGAGAGGCTGCTGCGTACGTCTGCACACACCGGCATCTTGAACACGTGTCTTATGCAGGTTTTGTGATTTAGCTAGCTAGTTAAGCTTTTGGTTTGGGGTTTTTTTTGTTCCTGTTGCTAATATACCTCAGCATTTATTCCAAAAGTGTTATAGCATTATCGCAAACTAGCAGGATACATTTTAGCTGGACCTGCTGGTTGTTCTTTTCCTCTGTTAAAAGTGTTTAATTTTACTTTGAATACTTGAGTATATTTACATGTAGAATCCTATTGACTTTTCATTCAAGTACAAGTCCTCCATGCAACTCAGGAGGATGGAGTGTGTACCCTACAGCCTGAACCAGTACAAAAACACACACAATGTTGTCATTCGACAATTTAACTTGTACACAAGCTAGCTACTGTTGTTTTAGTGTTTTTTGTTTGTTTGTTTGTTCGTTCATTTTAAGCAAAATGAAATGTATTGCTCAGCCTTACCAGCTCTAGATCATTAGCCAACGATCATAGTGATGACACAAATTAAGAAAACTGTACAGTAATTTATAAGTGAGATTAAAAAAAGGTAAATGAAAAAGAGGTAAAAAGGAGGGAAGTCCTTGGTGGAACTGGAAATATTTTGTGGTTAAAATTGAGAGATGCTAAAGGGAGTATAGCTAAGCTGGTAATAATAATAATAATAATAATAATAATAATAATA
This sequence comes from Notoglanidium macrostoma, assembly GCA_030068235.1. Classification (NCBI taxonomy): domain Eukaryota; kingdom Metazoa; phylum Chordata; class Actinopteri; order Siluriformes; family Auchenoglanididae; genus Notoglanidium; species Notoglanidium macrostoma. Next base: position 16,606,472 of record JAQQZR010000018.1, read on the forward strand.
ATAATAATGATGATGATGCAATAAAAAAAACAAGAAGACAGTGAAGAATGTACAAACTGAAAAGTTCTGCCGATGCAAGTGAATTAAATTAGATGCCTAGGACTAAAAAACATAAACTAAACATGTAGAGCTTGTCCACCTGCTAAATCCTAAATAAACCCTGCGAAGAACTGAGCAAGAACACAATCACAACACATTTCTGAACAGTTGAGGGTGTAAGGTCATTGCTAAAGGGCCGACAGCTGCTCTCTAGCTGTCCACAGATCCAACCTCGCTAGCCCAAAGCCTTAACGACACGTGAGCTTTATCCAGTCTCACCCTTTCCCCTTTAACACATACCTAAAACTTTACTTCCTTTAAACAACATGAATAAATTCTCTAAGCTCATTTTTTGATGAGCAACAATTTTCAAAAAGTTTGAGTGACATCCATTTCTGTGCAAAGATAAAGAAGCAAAACTTCATATAGGTCTCAGAAACAATAAATGTCCAAATCTTGGTTTTATTTATTTTTTCATTTTCTTCCTTCCTTCCTTCCTAATGTCAGGATCCCAATTTTCATTTTTGGGGCCCGATGCTGGAAACTTCGTGTCGAAACCGGGCTGAATTCATGTAATCTAATCCCGCCATGAGACTCTGCCCCAAAATCATCTATGAAGGTTGAATAATTTTAAGATGCTCTGCTGATTTTAATGAACTGGAGCTACAAGAAGTTTATAATAAATAAATTAATTAATTAATTAAAGGCTAAAATCAATGGCAGGGTATTTGAGTTGTGTGTGAGAAATATGTCAGCTGATTTACCTACAAATTAAGTGTATTTTAATAAACATAATTAGGGGGGGAGGGGGAGAGGGAGAGGGAGGGGTGAGAGGAATTTCAGGTTTTGGTTTGGCCAATAAAGTGAGTTTACCAAGTACAAAGAAGAACAGTACGGAACAGCCCTAAGGCATGATGAGCTGTAGTCAGACATGGAATGTGTTTTTCTGATCTGAGCAAGTCTATGTGGTAAAAAGATTCAAGTCTATGTGGTAAAAAATGTATATTGAAGCTATATTTGTGTATTTGTATTTGTACTTTGACTTCTGGACTCAGCATGACTAGTCAGATTAGATTTTGTGAGTTTTGTCACAAATCATTTAATATCCAGCATTGTGTTTTGAGCAAAATCAAAAAGTATGACATAGGACCATGTTCAGAACGGTGACTGAATCTATCCACAAATCAAAAAAACAAACAAAAAAACTATTTGTACAAAGAAAGTTCGTCACCAGAACAGCTTCTTCAACCTCATCAACCATAACTAATGATGTCTCAGACCACAACGCCAGATTAGTTTATTTTAATCTGCAATAATGTAGACTCTTGGTGTAAAAAAAATCTGCTTTAAGAAATCAGCTCTGCTGTGTGAACAAAAAAAATACAGCTGACAAACAATTGTGATTCAGATTTTAAACTTTGTCAAATTAAAGCTCCACATGTCGCAATCTGACTGATAAATGGCCTGCTCTCTTTTCTTATCATGAATGCTCTCTTGTTTAAAAAGTACAAAAGGCCAGACCACAGTGAGGTCATGTGAGGTTGTCCTAAATCTCTTGGACCAACATGAACACTTAAAAATGTAAAAAAAAAAGTAAAATAAAATGTTGGACGATTTTTTTAATTCAGCTGTGAGTGTGAGTTTTCCTGGGTGTAATCATACACGGCTGTGACATGAGCACGATCTGTTCCTCACTCACTCACAGACAAGAACATAAACAAGAATCATGCCAAAACCTCAGCAGTCACACACCAACTGCATGGGCACCCAGCGCTGCCAAGAACAGCGGGTTTCTCCCCTGCTTCAGCAGAACTGGGCAGAACATCCAAACAGCACAGGACAAAAAATATTTCCTTTTTTCTGGCTTGGGGGCTGGAGTAATAGGTTCACCACGGGACCTTTTACCTACATTCCCATAAACTCAACGCTGAATGCTGAACCCAGAGCCCGCATTCTCACTGGCTCAGTAAAAACCACACCAACCAATCACAAATCAGCTCCCCGTTGCCATGCAGAATGAGGAAGAAAAACAGCAGGAGGCAAGAAGAGGAAGGGAAGTCACATCATGTGCTGAGTAATAAAAAAGAAATGAAATCAACACTTCAGATTTCTGTCTGAGGCAAAGAAACACACACACACACACACACACACACACACACACACACACACACACACACACACACACACACAAATGTAAAGAAAGTATACACTTTATTTAACCAGTTCTTTCAGTGTTACATAGCTTGTAAATTTTTTAAATGTTTTTAAGACAAACAATTCTGTCTTAAATAACAAAACAAAATAAAAATGAAAAATGTAAAATAAAAACTTTTTGTACAGCTACAAGTGCTTCACATTGTGAAGAAAAAGAAATCAGAAATGAAAAAATAATGGTTAAATAGGCAAATAATAAAAATGCAATAATTGAAAACACTGACAGAATGTTATTAAATTGTATTATAAAATAATAAAAAAAAGTGTAAAAAAAAATTGCCTACATGTTTTTGTTTTTAGTTGTTTTTAAGAAAAAAAACTTCGCTAATCACATTTCTGTGATGTCATTCTGAAACTTCCTGAAAACCACCAGCTTTATAGCCTATTAAAAAACCCTCAAAGACGAACTGAAGCATTATTTCAGTCCTAATGAAGGACTGAGAATCATCAACTTGAGCCTGAATTATTTTACATCAACCTTTCTCAGGAAGTGACTGTGCGTCATGCTTGCTTGTTTATTTTTCTAGTTGAGAGTCACAGACCTGAGAACAGTATTTAGAGGGGTTTAAACTTAGGCAAAGATCAAAACCAATAAACAGCGAGATAATATCCAGGAACTAGAAAAACAAGGAAGTTAGGCCTAGATTAAAAACAAGGAACTGGAAAACCAGGGACAAAACGCTTGCAAGAGATTGCTAATGCCATCAGTAAAAAAGAGTAAATAAAAACAGACACAGGTAAAGAAAGATAAGGGGGCGTGTCCTGGGCGGGGCTGTAGCGGGGGGCGGGGGAAAGTCTAAATCAGAATAACATGATTTTCTGTGTTTAATTACTCCACTCACAAGCCGCTGGTGGTTTCAGTGTCAGACGTGCCTTGGTTGGACACTGGATTTATGGTGCATTATGGGTAATAGTACAACGCGCTATCCAGGGAATGATAATATTACAATTAAAGTGCTCTGTATAGTGAATACGGATCGAATCCAGACGCAGTACAGCGAGCAGTGAAAATGCAGAAAACTGAAAAGACGTTAGAGGAGCTCCATCGTTAACAGAATTCCACAGATTGTGTAGCGAGCTGTAACTGTCCACAGAATCCAGACACTGTTGGACGCAAACACACAAAAACATGTTTATTACCGTGTTTGTAATCAGCGTAATCAGTGTTTAGAGCACAGGAAGTAACCGCATCGTCTAACGACGTACAGACAGACACATCTCAGAAACACGCTGTTAATAATGAAAACCTGTTCTACACTATCTGATTTCCTCTGACGCTTGGTAGCATAACCTCGAGAGGATTGCATGGTTCTTTGTTTATACATCATGTTCCTGGTCAGAGGTCAGAAACACCAAGAAAACTTCTGAAAATGGAAAATTCAATTACTTTAAACACACCACGTACGTTTACACCACGGCGCTGAGTTCTGGATTGTGATTGGTCAGAATTGGAGGCGTTGATGATCTGACAGGCGTACAGCTGCAAATCACAGGGTTGTATTAACGAGCGCCTTCTAATATGTTATCGGGGGTTTTATCCCCGATTTGATGCGGTGTAAGAGGAATTAAACACTAGGGGACGTGCTGTTATAGGAATATAATCAACTTCTGAGTAGTTACAGCGACTCTGCTTCATCACACCACCCTTATGTTGATTATTTTCCTATAACAGCACGACACGATGGCGTTTATTCCTTTGAAACTGAGGATCAGGGGAAACAAGACAGACAGACAGGAACAGAGGAAGAGTCTGAGACGATGAGACTTTAAGGCTTCCTTAAAAGCTATTTATCAGGTCTGTCTGCTGCCTTATAGCCCATCTGCTGTAGTATTGGCCCCCCTTTACCCATTGATCAATAGAAAGGGACCATTGAAGGACCACACGCCGAGCAGGAGGTGAAGCGAGGGCCTGGATATTTAATAAGGGAAGCTGCTAGAATATTTTAAATCATTTAGACAACAGAATAGGAGAATTTTTGCTCCAAATAATAATAATAAATAGGTGTGCTCACATGCTGATGAATATGAGTTTTGTGTAAATTTTGCCATCTCATTTCTCTTTAAGGCTGCTGACTCAGATTTGCTACACACACATCCTCTCACTGCAGCATGAAACAAACTGGGTTTTTTTGCCTCGTGCTGCACATCACTGTCCACTCTGCACATGTCATGTGTTCTCAACATTCACCCTTATGTAACGCTTTATGCTTCGGAGTGATGGTAACGTCACCGTCCGTGCCAGGAAGACGTTTCAATGCTGCGTGATCTTTTTACATGCCTGAAAGCGGTCGAGTGTCTGTTTCCACTTAATGTGTTTAGTATGCATGCGCATTTCAGCCTTGAATATTGAGCCACAACAAGATGAACACGTGCTTGAAGGAGGACAAACCTTTGAACAAAAGCACTGGGAAAAACAGGAGAAGAGGGAGCGGAGGTGGGGGCGGGATGCTGCTCAGTTGCCATGACAACCACCGGATTGGGCAAGCTGAACCAATCTGGTTCTAGTACGGGGGGGTGGGGAGCATTGGGAAAAGCAGGGTTATGCAAGCGGAGAACACAGAGGGAATCTCAACAAAGAAATGGAGCGAGGAAAATTCCCTCAGTGCAAAGCTCATGGCCGGGGGAGACTTTTCATTTCATGTCTCCGTTTTCTGGTTTTAACGTGAGTGAGCTTCTAGATTGGGCAGATGGTGAACATTAACACACTATTTAACTCGATTTAATAACAACAACATTCTACGACAATTAGCAGCTTATTGTATCATTAATGCATACAACAAATCATTATTTTTTATATTAATTCCCCACTATCATCTTTTTTTTTTTTTATCATCTTTCTGTCAGGGTTTCTTTATGGGTCGATCTTGTATGATATTTGTTATGTTCGTGTTGTGTGTCTTTGTGTAGCATCCTTGTAAATGCATGACACAACGATTCAACTTATCATTAGGAATCCAGGAATAAAGTGTTTTTATCTAATACACAACCCAAAAATGACTGTAAAACTTAGAACAAACACAATTTATGGAAAGGAATATGTTTTGATTGCAACACTTTGGGGTTAAAGGCAAAATGCTTCTAATTGGGTAACTGCAGGGAACAACAGATTAGCTTAATTCTTGTAAATATTTTTTTCCCTGCAAAAAAAAAATTGGTATTGAGGCATTCTGGGGGCTCTAAAAAGTAAATAATTGACAAAAAATGTTATGATGATTTATTCACCATAACATATAAATCTATTGCTCTGCCACTCGTCTAAAATCCCCCAGAGACGTAAGATTTCCCAAAACTCAAGATGCAGCAACAAATACAGTATTGCTGATGGATAAACATAAACATAAACAAAATAATTGGGATTTATAAGAAGAGTGGTTTGAAGAATTATAGCAGTAGAGAAATCATCTCAATAATGTTCGATAATGATAAAAAGCAACACAGCATGAACAGAAACAGGATGAATTACAGTCTCCTAATTACCACGCAAACATTCTGCTCATTTTTACTGTTATGGCAACATGAACCTATTCCATGCTTCGTAGTTGAGCTACAAACCTGCAGAAAGTTGTAATTTCCTTTAATTGTAGATCTTCATTGCATAATCTCACACGCAGAACATGTTATCTCACACTGTGCTGTAGAACCCTGCCAAGGTTTGATTTAGATCAGCTCGTGAAGTGTCAAAGTGTAAAAGTGGCTTAATTGTGACAGACTTGGCCACTTCTGCGTGTGTGGGTGCCAACATTTGAAATATTTCAACATATAATCTGATAATGGTTATCTGCCAAATTTGTTCACAAACATCCAAGGAGTGGGAAGTACAGGCATTCTGGGATGTTGTAATAGTCTGTAGATGGATTTGCGGTCAGTAGATTAACTCGGAGAGCTCAGACCTCCACCAAGGACAACAGTCGACTCTTCTATGATATGCAAATTTGCAACCGCATCCACTTTATATTCTGGATATATTCCCGAGGAGTCATCTTGTTTCTGCATTTGCCATGTTTTGTCACTTCTACTGGATTTTAAGATGTATGTTGAGCTCAGACTTCCACCGAGACCAAATGTTGTATCTCGCAACATTGGTGATAGTCAAACTAAGTTCATGGATCCACCCCGTGATGCTGCTCCAAAATTTAATGCACTCTTCCTTGGCCCGTGCTACAACCTGCCACCAAGTTTCATGGAGATCGTGTTGGAAGGTTTTGCGCAATCCTGCTTAAAGCCAAACAGACAAACAAGCCACAGCAAAACGTGACCTCCTTGACAGAGGTAATTAGTAACTCCTAGCAGGTGTAAGTAAGTTTTAATAGCGTTCTTATAAAATCATCAGCCCCAACAAAGACATTTTCACTCATTATACATTTCTGCAGGCCATTTAGTAAAGAACCCAGTGTGTAGGCGCAGCTGGGAGAAAAAAACACACAACATCAGCACAGAAGATTGGAGTCAGCGAGGGGGAACGGTAAGGAACGCTAAGCAGAAATCACACTGAGCTTCCTGAGTGGCAGAGAACAGAAGACCAATGTTGTCTGTAATCCTTTTTAATGGAAAAAAAAAAAAGCAGCATGAAACTGGTTGCAGACTGGCACAGAGCTGTGAAGTGTTCCCACTCACTGATTGAGCAGAGAAAACAGAAGAATGTTTTGGTGAATTGTAATGATTTGAGAATGCAGGTTCTGTTCTAACAATAAAACGAGGACAATATGTTTTAAAAGTGGACTTACGTGAGACAAGATGCAGCACAAGAGCAGGATTAACAGATTCCGACTCTGCATTTTCCCCACATTCTAAATTACAATTAAGAGAAGAAAAAAACAGAACCGGGTTCTGTTCTGTTTGAGTTTGGATTCTTTTTACGGTAAAAGACAAGGATTGTGAATGAAGTCTTGTCTTTTGCGTGACTGCACTGCTAACAGGAGTCGTACCCGTGCTCGGGCCTTGTCTTTTACTAATTGGATATGGATGAGAGAATGTCAGAAATTTTAAAGCTAAAGTTCTGGGCAAAAATTAGACATACAGAATGTTCCTCATTACACCAAAATATAGACAATGTTCCATTACTGGTTAGCAACATTAACTTTAAAATCCAGTGCAGAACTGAAGAAGTTAACTTCAGACGCCATGCCTTCTTCTGAATGGCTACATTCAGAAACTACAAGAGAAGGTTGCATACATTTCTTTTTCTTTCTGTCTTTCTTTCTTTGCTATTCCCTTGAGTCAGACACAATGCACACACATTGACTCATGACAGAGAAATCAAACTATCAATATAACAATTATAACGTACTGTAAAGTGCAAAAGTCGTAGATATCAGCATTTTGTCAGTCCTATTTGGATGATTCACACTAAATTCCTACTAAATCACAGGAAAAAAATTTTTTATGATTTTGCAAAACACTAAATTCCTGTTCAAATGGTTGACTTTTTCATTTTCAAATACATGAGTATGTTAAGATCACATGACCATGTTAGACACAACCATCCTGGATTGCAGACAAAGCGTGTAGAAATTCATCTCTCTCGTGTTTATTTAATAGTAAGAGAGAGTTTTATCTTGTAAAAAAGTTAGCACGGCTGTCACGCTGAGAAAGTAATCCCACCCCAAAAGAGCTACTTATTTAATGTCTCCTCTTTTGGGGTGTCAATAGAGCAAGGAGCAAAATTTTAGATGAGAAATGTCTCCGTATGGTTTAAGAACGTAAGATATGAAGTAATAGGGAAGGTTTTTAGATTAAAAAGAAACATAATGGAGGCTGTTCTGGCTTTATGTGAAACACAAGCAAGGCAAAGTTTTCAGACGAACTGTGGAAGTTCCCCTGGATAAAACCCCTCACTCAGATAAACCTGGATAAAACCCCTCACTCAGAAGTGATGCAGTTGTAAAAGTGTTAAATGGTAATTTAGTTTATTATAGTTTGCTGCTCTTTATAGCTCATTGTTATCCACAGGAACATTTAACGGCATTATTATTCACAAGAATCTTTGCTTACAGAATTTCGGTAAGATGTTTTGCATGCTCTTGCATCTTAATTCATTCACAGCCACATTTTAAGGTCCTGCTGCATCTCAGACAGCTTCCCCAGTTCTTCTACAGACTTTAGCTGAAGAAGAAATGTAAAAAGTATTAGCTGAAATTCTCCAAGACATAAAACTCTCTGTGAGCGAACTGATGCAGCTTGAAAAATTGTTTATTACAGTTTAGTGCTCATCCTTGTCAGGTTTCTTTTCTTTACAGCATTTCTTTCTATATATTATTCATTCCCAGCACGGTGAATCCCAAAGATGCAGAACAGATAACTCCACCTACTCTCTGTGTGTCAGGATCATGGACATAATACTCTCTGAAAATGAAATGAATCCCTGTTGGGGGGTTTTCCTGCTTTTTCTGTCCTCTGAAAAGAATTTCCCTAAGCAGAAAGTTCAGCAGGTCCAGCCAGTCTTCAGATAATCATTGTCTTTTAAAGGATTATGAAAATCCCATCAAGACCAAATATCTCTGTCTGTTATTATCTGTCTGCCCCTTTCTCTGCTCTCCTTAGCTGCTCTCATTAGCGTTGTATACGACTGGCCGGAGCCAAGTTGTTCATGTTCCCAAGGACGTGCCCAAGGACGTGTTACACGACACACTCGTGGCCTCACGGCATTGGAATTGCTTGGAAGTGTGTGAACAAGCAGAGGTGACTCTTTGAGGTCTTTTATGTACTACGAAAGTCTTCGGTTTCCAGTGTTTACTTCTTTAGTTATGATGCTAAAGTGGCTAAGAATAACAGTAAGTCCTCCAGTTTAACATGGTGCAATAGATCTTGTGCAAAACCATGTAAAGTGTTTATGGAGCTGTACTGAGAATGAACCTCCACCTGAATGAAGAGGCACTTGGGTGCCAATACTTATAAAATTATACTTATAAAATTCACCCGTATTTTAGGAAGACATGGTAAACTAGTACAAAGGTACATTAAAGTGTGTATATCACATTTCTAAATAAAAGTTAAATAGAATTAAATTAAACTGAAACTGAAGTCTGCTGTTATCCCCGACACAGTGCAGTTCTTGCGCAATAAAATCCAGCTGATATGTCTGATGATTTAGCAAACAGCTAATCAGGACAAAAAAAATGTCGTCTAAGCACATTTTCTCCAAGGCGAGACACTGGAGATGAGAGAAGTGGTGAAAATGTGCTGGTTGTGGCTGATTAGGACACAGTGAGAGCACGCAACACTGAGACAGGCTCAGAGTCTCAGTAACACACCCTGACTGAGGAAATAAACAAGCATGTGACCACGCCCACTTCATGAATATTCAAGCAGAAAGGCATGGCCTGTGTGACAGGAGTACAGACTGTTCTGTCCTGGGAACTGGCTGAGTTTCGGCCTGGGTTTGAGATCAGAGTTTGAAGCTTTTATCAATGAAGCAGCAGAATGTAAAAGTTTTAAAATTTTTAATGCTCAGTTAAAAGTACTTCATACTAACATACGAAGTTAATGCTTTTCAAATAATGCCGAACAACACACAGAATGACAGAATAACATCCTCTTAAAGACTTTTACTCATGTATTGTCTTGCCACAACACTGAATTTTTCTTGCAGGAAAAAGCCTCAGCATTCTCATTTGGATTGTTGGAGAAAATTTATACAGACAACCAACCAATTAGCATTTATGTGAACTGTTCAACTCTGCTAATTTTTTGCAGAAAATGAATCAGTATTCTCATTCTACCTGATCATCTGATAAACAACCAATCTTTGTCTTTGTGCAGGAATTGCATGCAAAATCAGAATAACCACGCCTGTGTGGTTGCAGTTCATACATTTTATACTAATTAAATATAAAAAAATAAAAAAAAAAGACTCAGACTTCCAAACTAACCTTCAACCTTTCATGCACAATTGTTACAAATCTGCAAATGCTCATTTTTATGTTAAAATTATTTACTATTTACTTTCAAATACTTTTACATGTATGTTTAAGTAAGGAAATGTATCACCTTCTACTGGAGTTTAATTGTACACATGGACATGTGTTTTGTTTTGTTTTTTCATTTTCAAAACCACAAACCCTGTATCATCCATCCATCATCTATAGCGCTTTATCCGTCTGGGTGGCGGGGAAGCTGGAGCCAATCCCAGCATCTTGGGGTGA